>JAHFWI010000249.1:0-12928 GCA_028554975.1 Himalopsyche kuldschensis | reverse complement strand
AAACCCCCCCCCCTGGGGGTGAAGGTTTTTCCCATGCCCGGGCCGGGCGGGGGCTCCCCCCCCGGGTGGGGGTTTCCCCTTCCCCGGTCGGGCGGGGGGCCAATTTTCACAGGGCGGACTCTTTGCGAAACTGGGGGCGAAAGCAAAGGGGGGGAGGGGGAATGCCCCGGAATAAACTGAGGGGTCAAAGACTCGTTATGTTCAAAACTCGGAATAAAATTAATAAAGAACATGAAAGGGGATGTTTTTTTGAAATTTCGTATATGAAAAATGAAATGTTTCCGAATGATTGTAGTCGTTCAACCTGAAAATTAACTATTATATTATAAAGAAAATATATGAATATTGTTCGGGGCTCCCCTCGGTCGATCCGCCCCGGGCCCCGTGAGACGAGACGGCAGTTTGCGAAAAATGGGGTGATATAATGATCAGGGGGGGGGTGGGGTGACGGGGCGGGAGGGGGATCGATCAAATAGTCGTATCGGGTCAAGCATTGTCGATAGTAAACAAAACAGAGAAAAAATAGTAACAAAAAAAGTGTGCGTAGCGACGACGCACCCGGGCCCGGGTCTTAGGTTGGGCAATAAAAAAAAAAGGGCCAGCCCTCGGGCGAGCAGTGCCGGTATAAAATTTTATGGGGACTTGGGCGTGGGCCTAACCCTTTTCATCTCGTGAGTTAATTTTATTTTTTTAGGGGGGTTCAAATTAATATATATAAATATATATATAAAGGGTTTTTTTTTTGGGGTTTCGCTGAGCACATGAAAAACCCCAAGTTTTTTTTTTTTTTTTATTTTTTAAAACATGTTTTTTTAAAACATTTATGTTTTTACATGTTGAGACGACTTCTCTCACCCCTCCAAAGGGGATCCTCCTGTGACCCCCGGATGAAAAATTGGACTGGGGGGGGAGGGAGGGTGCCTAATTAAAAAAACGATCTCAAAGGGTTACACGAAAATAGCATACGCACTATTTATTTGTCTTCAGAACAGGTTATACAATTACGATTTACATATAAATTTAATTTAAAGGTTGCAACAATAATGATTCGACCTTCTCGCCTTTACAAAGGCAATATCAGGATTTAAACGTATTAGAAAGACGATTACTGGCTTGAAGGGCGACCTGAGGAACTTATTGTGGAGAGTTTAAACTCGATCCATTTAAGCCAACAGATGTACAATCAAAGCGCAATCTTCGCCTTTCAATTCTGACTGATTTTCAGAAATTACGATGTTATCTGGGCTCCAGCGTCTGTTTGTAGCAGGCGCGACTTCGTTCGTTCGTGAGGCGAACGTTGCAGCATTCGGTTAAGTATGCGTCATCTTTGCCATTTTTGGTACAGCGTAATACTACGTATCTCACGTATCCAGGGCGTAACAGACAAGACATTTAGAGCGGGACGTCCAGGTCTCATCCGGAGACGTCGTTCCCTCAAATGTCGGCTTGCCTAAATTAGAAGTACTTTATATTGAAATCGCTTTAGATTCCACTATAGAGTATTATAAGACTGAATTGATATCCTGATATTGTCTTGAACTCATGAACTGAGGTGAAATATAGACCGTTCGAGAGAGTGCTGATGTCCTAAAATACTAGGAGGTGTCAAACCACCTAGAGGATCAGCGACTATCTCGGACGTCTTCCTCAATCAATGGTTTTTCCCCAGCAACCAAAATTTATACAAAAAAACACACAAATACAATAATAACAAAGGATAGAATTAACTGTCTGAAGGACAGAAAGCTTAAAGTAGAGTAGAGAATACAGTATGGGTAAAACAAAGCAAAAAAAAAAATACATTGGTGACACGACTTGCCGAAAAAACGTTACAAATTAATCATTTAAAAAGTTAAAAGACTAAAACAATTTCGCATATGGCGGTAATTTACGGTGGTTAAACATCTTTCTTGTCAAAGAAAACCAAGGCAAAGTCCATCACATTAAAAAATTAAAACACAATCACTAATAGGGTATATCACATTAACAGAAATAAAACACAATCACAGAGACCGGGCTCGTACGAATAGCGTCGCGGCGGCGTCGTAGGAGCGTCGGTTTCTGGCGTCGGCTGCTCGACGTCTGAGGATGGTTCAGCGAACGGCTGCGGCACGGGGCGGAGATCGTCGACGTGCGTCTTCGGGCGGCTCCCCTCATTCACCCAGTAGGTATGGGTTGAGTTCGGTGCGATTATCGCGAACGGCCCTTCCCCACCTGGGAAGTAACGTTTGGGGGGCGTTATGCTTGGAAAGCGTCGTGTTTCGCATACGCCTTGTCACCGGCCTTGAACGTCGGGGCGTCCGGGTCTCTCTGCGGTGCCGTAGCGCCTGTTGAAATAATCCTCTTGATGTCGCAGCAGACTGGCGTCGGCGTCTGCCCGCTGATGGTCCAGGAAGCGTGGAGGTTCGGCGTTTAGCTGTGATCGCCACTCTCTGGACGACATCTCATATCCTAAAACGGCCTGGCTTGGCGTCAGGCCGGTTGCCGCGTTCTCGCGCACTCGCAGCGAGAACAGGGGTATCTTCTGTAGTACTTCGTCCCACCGGTCGTACTCGCCGGCTTCCAAGCGGAGACGAAGAGCCTTCTTTATCTCTTGGTTTCTCACTCTCTGTGGGGGTTAGCACGTGGATGGTAGTTAGGCGTTGTCCAGTGTTCGCATCCCCACTGATCGAGTGTATCTTTCCATACCTTGTTCCGGAATTGGGGTCCGTTATCCGTCAAGACGGCCCTTGCGAATCCAAAGGTACGGAAGACCCGCTTCAACAAAGGGTAAGGTAGCTGCAGTTTGTCGCAGCTGCCAGTGAAATACGTCCACCATCGGGAGAAGAGGTCTGTAACAACCAGGAGATACTTCTTGCTTGTCGTGGTAGGAAAGGGACCCATATAGTCCACGGCTACCAAAAACTTCAAATAGCCTCGCGTAGCCTCCTTATGGGAGCGCTGCGTAGCCGGCATTTGGATTGCGCCTCGCTTCCTTGTAGAACAAGCGGGGCACTGCCGGACGTAGGCCTCTACGTCTCGCCGCCGCTTCTTCCAGTAAAGCGATTGCCAATCGCTCGGCCGGTCTCGTGCCCTGGATGACCCGTCGTCGTCGTGGTATTACGCCCGTTACTTCGCGGCGTATCGCCGATGGCACGTCTGTCAAGTATTGGCCCTTGTGGCTGACATGGCAGAGGAGGTTATCCCGCACTCGGGTGTTCCGGCATTGGTGGTGTGTATCTGGTTCCCAAGATCGCGGATGCGAGCCTGGCCTCTGGGGTCAGCCTGCTGAGCAGCGACTACCACCCTCGAACACAGTACTGAGGTCGAGAGTGCTAAGGCCAAGGGGGGGGCTACGTCGGTAGCTGCGCTGGTCGGTCGGTGTCTCCACATCTTCCTCTACTCCTGGCTCGGGTCAGGATTCCTAGACAGAGCGTCGGGGGGAGTTGGTTGTCTTTCCCGGCGCAGTGTTTAATCTCGAAGTTGAATTCGGAGAGCAGGATCGCCCACCGAGTCAACTTTGCTCGCTCATCTTTGGCTTTATTCAGCCAAGTCAATGCCTTGTTGTCCGTGATCAGCGTGAACATCGGTCTTCAAAACGGTCTGTACCGTTTAATGGCCCACTGCAGCGAGCGCTTCTTGCTCGTTGCTGTGGTACCGCCGTTCCACCTCGGAGAGACGGGCACTGGCATACGAGATGATATCTCGCCCTCCGTCCTCTCGGGGTGGAAAAGAGACTGCTGCGATTCCGTGCCCACTGGCATCGGTGCAGTGCGAGAAGCGCCGTGTAAAATCGGGCCGTGCCAACTGCAGAGGAGTCTTCGCAGAGCCTCTTTCACGCTGTTCATGGATGCCTGCGCTTGCGGGGTCCATCGGAACTTAGTGTCCGTTTTAACAAGTCCGTCATCGGGAAGGCGAGGTCGGCGAACCCTGGCACATATTCCCGCAACCAATTACAAAGCCCCAAGAATTCACGCAGTTCACGGCGTGTGCGAGGGGTAAGCCTCCTCTACGCCTCGTAAGTGGCTGGTTGCGGTATATTTCCTGTCGCTGTCACCTGGTGACCTAGGTAGTCCCACCGTGTTCCTCCCGATCCTGGCACTTATTGCCGGACATGCGCAAGTCGTGTTGTTCTAGCCTCTCAAAAGACAAGGCGCAAGTGTCGGACATGGTCTACCCACGTATTACTGTAGACGATGATATCGTCTAGGTATACAGGCAGAACTTCTGTATGTATCCGACAAGTACATCCTGACTCATGAGACGCTGGAATGTCCCTGGAGCGCCCTTTCAGACCGAGGCATCACCGTGAATTGGTAACACCCTCCGTCCGGAGCGTTGAAGGCCGTGAGGGCCTTTGTGTCCTTATGTAATGGCACCTGCCAATAACCGGTTTCAGGTCTAATGAGCTGAAGACGGTTGCTGAGCCCAAGTCTTTCAGTGTCTCTTGGATACGGGGCAGGTGTGTGGCTTCATCTTTGTTCTGAACAGCTTCCGGTAGTCCCGCGCAGAAGCGAGGAGTCCCGTCCTTCTTCTTAACGATGACTACCGGAGAGCTGTAGGCAGAGCAGCTTGGCTCGATGACGCCATCGGCTAGCATCTGTTGCACCTCGGCCCGTATCATTTGCTTGGTGCCTTCCGGTGCTTGTGAGGATTAGCTCGGGAAGGGAACAGGGTCAGATAGCCGAATCTCGTGCTCAACAGTGCGGCATTTGGGCCCGGTGGCTGCGAATCGACTGCCAAAATCCCTCAGCAGTCGACTAAACCGGCCGATCATGTGATCCGGTACCGCTTCGCCTAGTGGAGGTATCTCGGGAGAGGTGTTGATCGTTGGCTTTGTAAAGTGTGGCACAGTGTACGGTGTGACGGAGCTTAAGGCAAAGTGCAAGCACCTACGCTTGAAGTCGAGACTGGCTTCCTCGCGTTCAAAGCAATCCAGTCCCAACAACAAATCGAAGCCTAGGCCTTCCACGACTAATGCCGTCGCCGAAAACGGCTCGTTTGCAACAGTCCCGTCACGGTAATTTGTCCGTATGTTGCCAGCGTACTTCCTCCGGCTAACCGTAGACAGGGTCCGCCTGCCTTCGCGTAAAGTGCGGCACTAGATCACTCCGGATAACAGTGTGTGTCGCCCGCTATCTATTACAGCTGAAAGCGGTCGCTTCACGTCCGAGAGCGATAACGGCACTTTCAATAGCCGCGGATGCGTGATGGAGGCTGCCTCACTGATACCCACTACAGGACACTCTTCTAGTTCCTGTAGTATCCTCTTGGTGGTGAACTTCCTCCGAGGAAGTGGTGCGGGAGGTTCCCCGACCTTCGCACCTCGCGGGGAGTTCGCTGACCTCTGTCTAGGCGCTGGTATTGGTGGCTGTGGCGAAGATGCCCCGTCACCCACATTGTCTTTATTTATACCTTTACCTACGTTATTGTTTATATTTACGTCACTTTTGTTAAAAGAAAATTTCACATCCGCTATTGTCAGTATCAATACTTTTCAATTTTTAAAGGTTTTTACATTTCTCACTAGTGTTTATCATTTAACTCGGTCTCTAACACTTATTTGATTATTGTCTGCACATGTTTCATTGTTTTTATAACTATTAAAATTGTTTACACACTGATTATTTATTAATTTCACCCTATCCCTAACGCTTATTTCATTGTTTCTACATATCATTGTTTTTCGTCATTATTAATATTATCTACACTCTTATTGTTTATTATTTTAACTCTATCCTTAACGCTTATTTCATTGTTTGTACACGTTTCATTGTCTATGGACGCATTGCATGAGGTTCACTGTCTTGACTTCCTCGGGCGGACGACGTGACTGAGGACTCCCAGATGTCTTCGTCACCAGTAGGCACGTTCCTCGTGCTGATGATGGAACACCTCGGCAGTCCGTCTATCCGGTTTGGTGCTGCGGTCTCCTCAGATTCCTCCTGTCGTCAGAGGTCCCCGGTTGCTTTGGGCAATTTCTTGCCAGGTGTTTCCCTTGGCAACGCCAGCACTCCAAACGACTGTTCTGTCGTTTATCCCTCCACCTGCCTTCTTGGACGCTAGGTGGGGGGTTTGCTAGTGTCAACCTCTGGCTCATACTCTTGATGCTGAGGTGTCGGCTTCCTTCCTCTGCTTCCATCGTACTTGAGGCGGGGGTGGTGATGAGTGACGCTGACGAGAGCCGTCGCGGCGGACGATGTAATAACGCCTTGCTCCTCGTCATATAGACGCTCCGTCTCATCCTCGTACATTCTGTACTGAGGCTGTGAGCGTTGTGGTGTCATATACGACGTTGTCCTTGGGGTCGAGATTTCGATAGTCTTTGCTGCCTCTATTAGCTCGTCGAGCGTCGACCACGTCATCGTCTTTGTCCTGTCGACGTCGCGAGGAGTGAGTAGGCGGTGTACCGCCCCTTGCCAGATCCTTCTGATCGGCACCCGGCCTGCAGACCCTCGATAGCGCTCTCTTATCGTCGAGGAACTCGACGATCTCCCTAATCCTCGGTTTGCCTGATAGACCGAAACTCATGGTCTATCATGATCCGCCTATCCTCGTTATCATATTGCCGCAGCAGCTGGAACGACATCATCTCCCAGCTGCTCGACATTCCTAGTGACGCCCACCATCATCGCTTGGCCTCGCCTCTGAGGCCTGACACGGCTTTCTCCAATTTATCTTCTTCGTGGGTCCTGGCTGCCACGAAGTATTCTCAACATTCTCCGAGGAATTTGACGATGTCAGCCCTTGAGCTGCCGTCAAATGTCCGCCTAAATTCTACTGCTTCGCGGTAGACGTAACGTGTTTGGTAGGCGTCGTTTATGGTAGGCGTGGGCATAGGTGTGGGCGTAGGCGTTGGTGACATTGTTGGTGTCGACATCCTTGTAGTTCCCGATTCGATCAGCCGGTCTTCGGGAATACTGACACTTTCACTGTCGCACATATTGTTTGTATTGTTAATTTGGACGCCACTGGGTTTCTTCGAACCCAGACCGCTTTGAATCGGGTGAGCATGAAAATCAGGAATGGATCCCGTCGTTGTCGAACGACGTCGGCCCCACGTTCTGGGAGCCAATTGAGACGACTTCAATCTCAGCCCTCTCGGAAAAGAGGACGTGCCTCCCTGTCGGACACTCTCGGGATGAGGAAATTGGACTGGGAGGTGAGAAAGGAGGGGTGCTCTAATTAAGAAAACGATCTCAAAGGGTTACACAGTGAAAATAGCATACGCACTATTTATTTGTCTTCAGAACAGGTTATACAATTACGATTTACATATAGAATTTAATTTAAAGGTTGCAACAATAATGATTCGACCTTCTCGCCTTTACAAAGGCAATATCAGGATTTAAACGTATTAGAAAGACGATTACTGGCTTGAAGGGCGACCTGAGGAACTTATTGTGGAGAGTTTAAACTCGATCCGTGCATAAGCTTTACCCAACAGATGTACAATCAAAGCGCAATCTTCGCCTTTCAATTCTGACTGATTTTCTGATTGATTGATTGTGTAGTATATTTATTTCACGGGGACTTGGGCGGTCAGCCTAATCCCTTCCATCTTTATGAGTTGTTTACATTTTCATTTAAAATTAATACATGTGAGAGAAATTACGATGTTATCTGGGCTCCAGCGTCTGTTTGTAGCAGGCGCGACTTCGTTCGTTCGTGAGGCGAACGTTGCAGCATTCCGTTGATTTTAATTATTACATAGTTGCACATATATGACAATTTCATACAATATTATACAATTAAAGTTTATAAAAATATCGTTAACCAGTTGGTTGTGGAGGAAAGGGGAAGTGAGGGAAGAGTAGCTAGGGCGGGTCTTGTAGTAAGACGTCTCGCGGCCTAGGGTGGTTAAAGTGTGGGAGTTGAACGTAATCTTGTGAAAGTGCTTTTATTGAGATGTTAGGGTGATTTTTCATTTCTTCGTGAAATTTCACTGTGAGTTTTTTGGTGTGAGCTTTTATTGAGTCTATTTGTAGGTCGCGTTCCAGGATAGTGGAACGTACGAACCACGGGGCGTTTGTGATTTTACGTAACGTTATGCGTTGTATGGATTGAAGTTTTTTAAGGTGAAGTTTGCTGGCGTTACCCCATATTTGACAACCGTATGTCATTATGGGTCGGGTTATTGCGGTATAAAGGAGCAATTTGCTTTTTAAGGCTAGGTTGCTCTTTCTTCCGATCATTGGAGTTAGTCTCCCTGTGACCTGAGTGGCTTGACGGATTTTAAGTTTAATGTGGTCGTTGAATGTGAATCTTTTATCTAATGTGAGGCCGAGATATTTAACTGTTTTGGACCACGGTATGCATTGATTATGCATGGAAATAGGTAATAGTTTTTTATGACGGGATTTATATGTGCGACGGGAAAAGTTGATTGCTTGGCTCTTTGCAGTATTGAGTTTAATGCGCCAGTCCTTACACCAGTTAGCGATTTTCTCGCCAGCTAGTTGCGCGAGACCGGAGGCTCTATGTCTATTTAAAGATCTGGAAAGGATAGCTGTATCGTCGGCATACATCGCGATTATGGTTTGAGAGTCGCTGGTCGGGATCGGAATGTCGTAAGTGAATAGGTTGTAAAGAAGGGGGGAGAGTGTGGCGCCTTGTGGCGTTCCGGCGGTGGGGATACGTTCCGATGATTTTATGCCGTGTAATTTTATTTGGAATTTGCGGGAGGTCAGGAAAGAATTTAAGATTTTTAGCATAGGGTGATCGAGGCCGGCATCGTGAAGTTTGACGATTAGGCCCTCTATCCAGACCTTATCGAAGGCTTTCGATATGTCAAGGAAGAGGCCAATCGTGAAAAAATTGCGATTAAATCCGTCTGTAATGTATTCTGCTACGCGGAGCAATTGATGATTAGTGGAGTGTTCGGCGCGGAATCCGTGTTGTTCGTCCGGTATGAGTTTTTTACTCATGACGAATTCATCGAGTCTTGATTTTAACACTCTCTCCAATAGTTTGCTCATTGTTGGAAGCAAACTGATTGGCCGATGGCTTGCGGGGAGTTTGTGGTCTGTATTCGGTTTGGGGATGAGGATTACATCAGCAATCTTCCAGGCGGTGGGAAAATGTTGTATTTTCATACAAGCGTTGAAAATATTAGTTAATTCAAGCACTCCGTTTTGCGGGAGGTGCTTGATTGCTTTATTTGAAATTTCGTCATAGCCGGGCGCTTTCCGGTTTGCGAGGAATTTAATGCGGGACTCTATCTCGCTCGTTGTTGCGGGCTCGATAGGTGTGCGAGAGAGTGGCACATAGTTTTCCGACATTATAGACGCGTATTTTTTGGTAATCATATTTACGCGTTCGGCGAGTGCGGTATCAGAAGGATCGATTTCGTTGGGGGAGAATTGTTTTTCAATAGAGTCCGCGAACGTTTCGCACTTTTCGGCAACAGTGTAAACCGGTCCGTTCGGTCCGATAAGCGGAGAGATTGGGTGTCTGTGGGCTCTCAGGATTTTACTGAGAGTCCAGTATGGTTGACCGCCTTTTTCAAGTTCGGCCAGGTAATCATTGAACGAATTTTCTTTCTGAAGTTTTGTTTCGCGAATAACTAGGGCTGTTAGACGGAAATATTCGGCGCGGGCTGTGGGATTGAAGTGACGTTGCCATTCTTTTTTGGCGCGATTTTTTTGCCTAATCAGGTTTTTAATCCTGATAGGTACATCGGGACGGTGTCCATCTGAGGAGATGGGGGACGAAGCGGAAGTTTTCGCGGCGTGGATTGTATCCGTTAGGTTTTTAATGGCATGATCGATGTCTGTAGAATTTGCGAAGTGCGGGTGTGGCGTTAGGTTTTCCTCGATGTATTTTTCGAAGTCTTCCCAGGACGTTCGAAATTTGGAGTTATTTTGGACGATTGCTAATGGGTCCTCGGGGTCGCCCAGATATAAAAGAACCGGACGGTGATCAGAGTTCAGTTCCGCTAATACTGAAAGTTGGGGTACATGATGGATGTCGAATAAGAGCGCGAAGTCTAGGACGTCGGCTGTTTTCGAGGCGGGATGATATATAGTGGGTTCAAAGGGGGCAATTATTGAGGCGTGTTTGGCGGTTATAAATTCGTCAACAATCTTTCCTCTAGCGTTCGTTAGGCGACAGTGAAAATTTTTATGCTTAGCGTTGAAATCGCCTGCGATGATAGTCGCGGGAAAATTTCTGTCCAGCAGGTTGCTTAAGTCTGCTGAGGTGATTGCTAAAGTGGGAGGTGCGTAGATGGATAAAATGCGAATAAGACCGGCGTTCTTGGAAGAGATTATAATCCCGGTGGATTCAATGACTGATGCTGAAGCGACTATCGGTAGTGCAGCGCAATGTTCAATACAAGATTTTATGAAAACTGCGGTTCCGCCGCCTTTACCAAGGAGTCTATCTGTTCTGTGAGTCGTGTAATTAGGGAGATTATAAATATGACATGGTTTTAAGCCCGTTTCACCGACGAGAAAAATGTCGATGTCGTGACTCCGCAAGAAAGTTTCGATTTCCGCCTTGTCGGTACGCAAACGGCTGTTTGCATTCCAGAAGGCTATCTGAAGAGAAGTTACTTGGGTTTTATTAGCCATTGTGGTTATATGACTGGGAGAGAAGCTCATTGGCTTTGGAGATTGCCAGATTCAGCTCATAGATGCCGCGTTTCATCTTGAACTGATCGGCTGTGTCTGTAATTAGCGGTACGACGCCAACTACGGTGTTTGGGTGTGTGATGGTGAGAGGAATACAAGTGGGGTCACTTACCAAACTGGTTTCCGATGTCGTAGCCGGTATCAGGGTGGGTGTCGTATATTTCTTGGAGGAGTGATGTTTGGTCGTTGGTGGCATGCGGGAGGCGGCGTCTTCTTCGCGTGTGGTCTTTCTTGGGGGGTGTGGGTAGTCTCTGGGTCGGTATCGCTGTTTGTTATTATTTGGGTTGGCTGGGCATCCCCCGAAGTTTGCCGTGTGTGCATCTTTGCAGTTGATGCATTTGGCTGGTCCGTCCTCCTTAGTTTTGGTGCAATCTGAAGTGAGGTGGCGTTCACTGCACTTCAGGCAGTTTGGTGGTGCGAAGCAGCAGCTGCTCGAGTGACCAAATCTTTGGCATTTGTGGCATTGTCCTGTGGAGGTTTTCCGTCTTAGGTTCTCCACCGTGACTTGGTACTCGAAGCATCTTTTGAGGTTGAAGACTTCTCTTCCCTTCTGAGATTTTTCCATTTCTAGTAGTATGAGGGGGAGTGGGGTCTTAGTTCTGCCCGAGTGCATCCTTTGTGCCTTCTGCACTGGGTAGCCGCTGAGGAGGAGTTCGCTACGAACTTCTTCTGGGTCTATGTGCTGGGGGATATGTCTCATGACGATTTTGAGGACTTTGTTCTCTTCTTTAGTGTAAGAGTGGAAGGCTTTTCCTCGTGTTTCAAGGATTGATGTTAGTTTCCTGTAGTCGTCGATTCCATGAGTTTCTACTCTCGTGGAATCTTTCAGGTCTTTAACATCATCCACTCTTATGCCGGCGAGTAGGATGTCTTTGCGGAGAGAAAGGTAGTCTGATTTGTCGTGAAGGATGATTGGAGGAATGTCCGAGTTGTAGTAGTGCTGTCGTTTGCGGGGGTGTTTGGTTGAGGATGGAGGTGATGATGATGATGCTGTTGCTGCTGCTGAAGGTGGTTTGGTCTTGGATTGTTTTGATGTAGAAGATGCTGGGGCAGTTGGTAACTTTGTCGGGGAAGGTGCTGGAGGTGGTGATGATGAGGTGGTGGTTGCTGCAAAGAGTAGAGGTGTTGCTGCTGCTGTGGCGTATGAAGGAGTTTGTTTGGTTGGTGGTGAGCTGTTATTTCTGTCTGGGAGGGCCGGGTAGTTTTCTGTGTCAGTTTCTGTTTCTGGAGATACTGAGGATGTCGAGGCTGTCGAGGATGGTGAGGATGGAGAGGATGAAGAATCAGTCGGATTGGTGCATTCTTGATCGTTGAAAGAGGTGTCGGAGCTTTCATTAGCAGGGGATTGGGCACAGGTTTCGCTTTCGCTTTGTTGTGTGAGAGTCTGAATTAAGAATTTTTCATATGAGGATTTTTGAGTGTTTCTTTTCTGGATTCTTTTGTCTCGTTCTGAGTCGGAAGGATGGGATGAGGAATAGTCGTCGTCTAGTTCGGTGTTGTTTGGTATTAAGGAAGCTGAGAGTGCGTTCATTATTTGGAGGAATTTCCACAAGGTGGTGATTCCTTTTTTCGGAGCGTCTGTGTGGTTTGAGTCGGATAAGATTTTTTGTCGAGTCCCTTCTATGCAATCAAGCATTTCTGGGGTAATTGGGAAGTTATCCATTTCGGAGAACTAGTATGAACACTTGAACTGAACTGATCTGAATTTTTAACTATTTTAGGCGAAACGCGGCGAATATAAAACCGGATTTATATTTTAAAATCGGACATGATGAGAGTGAGTGTCGGGGGTACTTTACGTATTCGAAGGGGAGCGTGCGCGAACGGACGCTCCATCGTTTCGAACGTGTCATACCCGCCATACAGTGTTGTGTGCAGTGTATTACTTAATTAATTTTATTTAATACACACAGCGTTGTGTTTTTGTGTGTGTGTGTGTGTGTGTGTGTGTGTATATTACTTGATTAATTTCATTTAATGCACACAGTGTCGTGCTGTGAAGTTTGTGCGCATTATTAAATGCATAATGTTGCGTGTGCGTTCATACGGTAGCGGTGGATCATCTAACTTCGGGTGAGTTATAACAATATATAATTTGTATTTTATTTTCTTTCTCTGTAAGTGAGGGAACAGCGAGAGGCGATCGATTGCGTGTGATCGTTTCGATTTGAATATTGGCGGCCCTGAAAAGGGCCTTTGTTTGATTTTGAAGTCATTGCGCGCGCAAATAAAAGCATCTCGCATCTTACGGATTACGTTGCAACAGTTGGTGTGTTGTTGTTTGTTAGTGGTATTCTTTTACTCTTCTTTACTTG
>JAHFWI010000248.1:0-13403 GCA_028554975.1 Himalopsyche kuldschensis | reverse complement strand
ATTCAATATCAATGTTATTAGGGATTTATTTAAAAATTCCAATTAACTAAAACCATTTAGGATAACATAAAACAAATTGCACTATCTATAAATAGATGAATTTCAAGGAATCGAATTTACTTTTATTAATATGGTGAAATAATAAAAGGTTTAAAAAGCTGTAATCACGAGCAGTTGTGTATAGGTTGGAAAGAGATAGATGAATATAATAGGTATGTGATTAATTAAAAGCACCATGCATCGCGGTCGGCTCATCTCACCCTTGAATTTTTACCGATGCGTTGTTAGGCATCTCTTTACTATGTACTTCAGTTTCAGTGGACTCGTCTAATTGAGTGGTATCCTATGATTTGAGAACTGTTTTTTATCATAATTTTTTGTCTAGTGAACTCATCTGGCGGACTGGTTTAATTGGCTGCGTAAGGGACCGAGATTTTTGTCAAGGTATGTAGCACAATTTTTAGTATAAAAACCTTTTATTTGTATACATGTATGTGATAATTTCCATGTTTCATTATGATTCCGTTAGCCCCCGGCGCCATTATCTAATTTTCTCTTTTCATCGACTTTATTTTGTGCAGTTTTTCTCTACAATTTCGTACATAATATGTTATAACGTAATTGACAGCGCGTCGTTTACATACTTTACGTGAAAAATCCGGTGTTTTACCAGTTTATTAAAATGTAACGTTGACACGCCCATATTTAGTCGGGAACTTTTTTGTGCGATATTCTGCGTCTACCACACAAAAAAGGTTTAGGCGTATTGCTTGCTCCGTCATACCGAATTTAGTTAAATAATTTAAGCCTTTTTAGATTAATCTTTCACGGTTTTACAGCATACATAAAGCTTTCAAGAAAAACTGGGTGGGGCCCATATGGTGTGGGTAACTATTGATCATAGGAATTGACAATAATTGGCATTTAAGTCGAGGAATCCGATAAACTATGCACAATATTAAATACAAGCATAATGCGAAATATTGATACATTATATGTATTTGGATACATTTTGTATTGAGTCCGTTGTTGTATCTTGGCGCGTCTGTCTAGAACACCGCCGTGTTCGCGGAAATTAGCGGAACAGTTCATTTCAAATGTAGTTTAAATGTGGTAGCGTTTTTTAATTAGTTTCTGATCCCGGATTCAAATATGTACATATAAAAAAAAAAACGAATTATTATTTATTTACATTAAAAGCAGATAATATTATCTTAATATGTGTAGGGTTAACGATTGTTGCTGAAATTTTTCCTCTTTCATTGTTAGAATTATTATAATAGAAGCTCCCATAGAATACTTCGTATCAATAAGTATGACATCGAGTTGGTTGTATATATTTACTATATCATACAAATTTATTGCTAAGAAATAAATATAAATGATGCAAACAAAACATATTGAAGGCATACGTATAATTTTTAACTTTCTTAAGTGTAATTTAACGAATATTTTTATCGTAATGTACCAACCATCCGATGGTCATACGAATGATCAGATAGAGCAATGATACTCAAACCTTTTTCGTCTTCGAGCCACATACATATATTTGTAAAGCTACGCGGGTCGCAACACTATACTGTTATGACGAAAAAATATTAATCCCGTCATTTTTTTGGAAAACAATTTGAGATTTTAAAAATTATAAACTAAAACAGAATAATAATAATAGTACATATCACTAACCATTAGCAGCATATTATTCCTTAGAAATTACAATAGTGAAAAGAGTAAAACTCAAAAGTTACATGTATCCAAGCGTTTATTTCAAAATTAGTGTGATTGTTGGCATTGAGATAAATTTTCAACAATTTTAGACAAAACGGGTTTATAATTGTTGCATGCTACCCTCACGTGCGTCACATACGTCATCAAGGTGAGAATAAGTAAGTCGATTCCAGTATACGTTTTTAGCATATTTCATCTTGGAATATGATGATTCACAAAGATATGTCGATGCAAACAATGTGAGGAGCAGGAAAGCACAATTTTTAACAGTTTTGTATTTTGGAACTACTTTTGAAAAATGGATGTACTCCTTTCCCTCTCTTTTTTCTTCAAAAATAGCTTTCAGATTAGTATCTTTCTTAAATTGGATAAATTCGTCAAAAAGCTCTGCATAATCATATCCCAATGATCTAAATTTGTTATAGTGGCTGTTTCTAGGTGCCAGGGATTTTCTATGAGTACAAAAAATTCTTGACAACGTAAATCCTGAAATCTGCTCTTAAATTCCTTAGCTAAGGCAATATCGTAACGTTTTCTTTAGTGACATGTATACCAACTTGCTTAGGTTTTATTACAGTTGGAAAGTTATGCAATACTTGGTTCTCTATTTCTTCGTGGTAGACATTAAATTTCACTTGAAAAGCAAATTCTATATTCCCCATCTGCATATTGATTTCATTAAGTTTTTCTGATTTAATCATTTCGATTTCACATTTTATAATAATCCACAAGAACAAAGAATAAAATCAAAACATAACATTTTTAAGCTGTTTAATGTCAATCCTTGGTGGAAAGGCATTATAATAAAAATTATAATACATTTTTAGTACTTTTTCCACATAAAATTTATTTGAAGGTTTTTATTTTGCAATTTTTTATCTTTTATATGAAATTGTATGGTATTTTTAATAATTTTACTGTTCATATTTTGTAAATTAAAACATAGTCTTACGTTTCATATTAATTCAGTAATAATATTCCCACAGACCATGATAATATAAATAAATGCACACTACTTTAATTACCTTTCTCTCCAAATAATCGGCATGGGCATGTCTAAAAGCACGCCTGGAGTTGCAATAAGTTAATATATAACTTCAGCTATAATAATATATAACGGGGGCTATTTATTATAAAGCTTATATCTTTTCGAACGCCGACGTGCCGAAAATAATGGCCTAGGCATTCTACATGCTACGAGCGGCGGGATGGGAGGGGAAATACAAATGGCTTCTATTTACTTGCTTGAACGTTTCATTGCTGTGTATAAAACACCTTTATTTGTATGCGTTTATGTACCCATTGAATGAAGATTTTGCTACATTATCTGATCAACTGATCCGCTGCGTCATTATTCGTACTCAATGTTATTTCTTCAAGAGCTCGGCGATCTATTAATGTTGTGTATCGAAAAGTTTAGTTTTATAAAATAAAACATATTTATTTGTACAAGGTAGCGTTGTTCGGATTTACTTAAAAAAAATGTTTTAAAACTCGCTTTTATTATCTGAAAATACTGCACAAAAACAATTCGAGTCAAGAATTCACTACCGAAAAAAATTGGCAATAAATAAAGATGCTTAAAATTCAAGGTCGCAGCCACGAAAATATTTTGCTAATTACTTTAGAGCACGGGTTCCCAACCCATTGGTCGCCAACTTATACAGTCAACTAAAAAAAATATTAACTGTGATGCATTTTCGTTGTTTTTGCATCGGGCTCTAATTTTAATAGGATATATTTTTAATATTTTATGGGTTCATACGTTGTCGGTTCAGGTTCCATCACAAAACAGAATATATTAAAACAGAACTAGACTTTTCAGAACATGACAAAAAACCATTTTATCATATTCTGAAAGTCATGTTCTGTTTTGTCATGTTCTTTTTTGTCCGGTTACCGTCGTATCATATAGGCACCAATTGATGTACTGAAATAAATAGTTGTGAATTCACAACCAAATCATGAAATTTTAAAAAAATATTTTTATATTTGTATAATTGATTTTCAAAAATCAAGAATTTTTAGAGAGCCGGATATAAATCTTCGGCGTCCCGGATCTGGCCCACGGGCCGTTGTTTGGTAACCGTTGCTTAAGAGCACGGGTTCCCAACTCCATGGGTCACCAACTTATACAGTCAACTATAATTTTTTTTCACTATAATGCATTTTCGTTGTTTTTTTCGACACCTTATTAAAATGCTCTTTTCAATTGCAACGGGTTGGCGGTATTCATGACTTTTATAAAAAGGCGACGCCACCCTAAACAGAAACGTTTGGGAATCCATGCTTTAGACTCTCAAGCTTAGAGGTATATAAATACATAACAAAAATTAAAAAACAGGTTTTTAATTAAAATAAAATTTAAATTTAAAGATACATAAATCCATTTGCCATAAAAGTCGGGTGGATGAAATACTAACCGATTTAGACCCTTGTGTTTTAATGTATGCTTTATTTATTTAAAATAATGCTTTCCCACCAAGATGCGAAAATTAAAACACAAGTGATTGTGAAGTATCTGTAATAAAAATACAAATTGTTTCATTTCCGCTCCCATTGTGGATCATATGGACTTCTCACGGAGCTGGTGTCAACATACGTATGTATGTTCTTTGAGAACTGCTTGGCACTCACTCGCTTAACCCTTCTTTTTTGAAGAGGGTAGGGATTAAAAGGATACATAGATCAGAATAGGACTAGTGGTTAGCTAATCGCTCTTGCTATGTATGCTTTTTGGAATCGGAAAGGTTAGACGAGATGTCTAACAACACAAACATCCATTGCCTTCGAACTGAATCGATTTGACGACTGAAAAAATCTGCTCGTACTTGAAATCGAACCCGGGTGGTCCGACACGGTAGCCAACGACATTGACCACTGCGCCGCGGACAGGGCAATAACAAATAAACTCATTAAATGTCTTGTATGATTTATCATATTTGGAATTTTTTCATATGGAAACAAGTTGATGATTCCATATTGTCAGTTTATTTTCGAATGCTATGTGCCATTATGTGAATTGCAAATTCCATCATATTTCTTAATAATTGTTATTATAATATTTAATTATTACGTGTTATAATTTTGGCGAAGTGGTCAACATCGTCGGCTACCGTGTCGGACCGCTCGGGTTCGATTCCCGGTACGAGCAGATTTTTTCAGTCGATAAATCGATTCTGCTCAGAGGCAATGGGTGCTAGTGTCTTGCTGAGCTTGAGATCCTAAAAAACCACTCATAGTGACAGCGATTAGCCAACCACTAGTCTTGTCCTCGTCTTCGTATCCTTTCCATCCCTACTTTCTTCGAAAAAATAGAGGTTTTGCAACTGAGTAACAAACATTTGTCCATATACTTCATATTTTGAGAGCGGACATGGTAAAACAATATATATCTATAGTTTGAATATTCTTGTTCTTTATCAAAAAAATACTTTAGTAATCTATTTATTTTAGTAAGGATCACTTAAAAAACAATTAATCAAATTTCTACTGCACCAAAACATGTATATGTTATAGTGAAACTGTACTCTCAGTGAAAGTTTATTCTTCTCCAAGCTATCATTGAAATTAAATTTGACCACCCTATCTTCAGCCCTATGTGTGTCTGTGTTTTTCTTTGGTTTTCTCTTTATGAAATGGACTAGTTGCTGATTTTGTTTCATTGAAGCAAACCAAAATTTTAGGCCGGCAAATCATTGACTTGGGCCAATGATTTCAATGATCGCGACCAGTGAAATCATGTTGTCATACAAATCTATTACTTGATACATTTCCACTGAGAATACAGTTTCACTGTAACATATATTATGTTATGCATACATATATAGCAGAACATATTTGTATAATACATAGTTTATTCTGTTTTTTCAGAAATCACGGATTGATCATAAATTGATCACAGAAAATAATTGGATTGATCATAAAGTGAAAAAAATAATGACTGTACCAAATTTATATATAATCAACGCAGAAGAGTCGGAAGAAGAAGATTATGATCTGGACGATTTAGATTGTATTTTAATGCCGATAACAGTTATGAGTGAGACTGTTAGCACGGCACGAATAACGTACGGGTGGTATCGTATTAAGCACAACTTTGACTTTGCAATGGAATCGACCACCTGTAGCGAGACTATGAAAGAACTCTTCACCAGTATAGCGGCCACAACCCACCACGAACGTTTGAAGATGGTTGCTATGCTAAATTATTGGCGATGGCAGAGCGCGGAACCAGTTTGCTGGGATAGTGATTATATGATAATTATCGATTCACTGCCGGTGCATAAACTTCTTGAGTTCCAAAGATACTTAAAATGGAGGAATCACCATCTACTCACACCGTCACCTGTTCCACAACAACCTTTGACAAGGGGAAGGCGAGCCAATCTCGTAACGAACACAGTTCGTATCGTTCCTGGAAACGAAATAGCTCTCGGTTTCATTATCGCAACGATGGAAAGCAGATCAGGTGAAGTAAATTTAGACAAGAGTCTCCGTGACGACACTTTGGTGGAGCTGGAATGGTTCATTTCACAGTATGATCAAGAGCTGAGAGACAACGAAAGGTTTGGCCGTCTTCATGGTTTATGTTAGCTCTAAGGCGGGCATTCGTTTGACTACATCTTCGATCAAAGTGCGATGCCCGTAGCTGTCAAAATATCACGAAACATCTTATTACATGAAATATGGATGATTTCAATGACTTATAATATTGTGATTGAGCCTGAATGAAATGTGTTAAAAATTTTATTTTTACCGACTATCGGTTGTTATCGTTATTGTTATTACAGTCTGAAGAAATCGCATTATTCTGCTCCGTTGTCAAATTTTTGTTTAATTTTCGTCTATGCTTAACTTTGCACTTGTCATACAATGTTAATTTTCTTTACTGACTGAACGGAGTCTGAATAATATTTCAGAGACAAGTGCTACTTTTTAAAATAATGAAGCTTAACTAAATATGTAATGGATTTACTTTTTTTTTAGTGAAATAGTCGTCATGTAATGTCCTTAATGTGAATTGTACGGTTTAAAAATGTATGCCGGCTTTGCGCTTAACAGTAAAAATTGTTAATTTTATATTAGTTCACTTATTTTTATATTTTTGACTAACCTTAAAGATACCCTTATTGTGGCGGATCCAGAATTTGTCCTTGGGGGTGTCTATTCAATTTGACGATGTGCATGATGAGTAAATAATATATGGTTAATTAAAGTACCCCCTTTTTACGCGATTTCGATTAACGCGATTGTTTTGGATGGCAACTCTACTTTTTTCCACGTGACAATTATCATCGATTCTTATATTTCAATTCGAAAATGCAAACATCATATAAAAAAATACAGTTTAATACCAGAGAAGAATTGCAATTATTATAAAATGAAGTAAAATTTTAGTTTTTGACGTTGCAATTTGGCCTAAAAACTATTCAGAATAAATATTCATTTTTCAGTGGATATGTTACAAGGCCAGACTCTATAGTCTTTCTGACCTCCTATTCCTTAGTCAGGTTTTCATCGGTCGTAATGTGGAAAAACTCCGTTCAGCGGAGGCAGCGCTGATCGTTAAAAAAAGAGAACTACAACAAATTAATTTAAATGAAAATCATTTGTAAATTAATGTTACCCCATTGGATCCGCCAATGGACTCTTTAATACAAGTTTGAAAGCATATGATATTTGTATTTATAATGAAGCTTCACTTAATTAATAAACCTTTGTTTAGTAAAATTCACGTCATGATTCACGTCACATATTTAGAAAATTTATCTACAGTAATTCGGTTAGTTAAGCTCTGTCTGCACTCTTCAGTAAACAATGTTAATTTTATAATATTTCTATTGTTTTCATTATCCTTAGAGAGAATTTTAAAATAAATTTGAAAGCACCTGCTACTTGTATTAATAATGGAGTTTCACTGAATAATGTAAAGCATTTTATTGTATCTACACAGTCTGTGCCATGTCTTTCATTTCCGCTAAATGTTTTAATACATGTTTCTAACCAAGAATTTAGTTTGCTTGCAGTGAGCAAAACCGGTGCTGATAAATTACATATATCTGGAAAAAAATAAAAAATTTCGTCTCGAAGAAAAATGAGTTTTATTTATTTAACCCTTTTGGTGTTTTATTTTTTGAGGGTCTTTAGAAATTGGCATGACTAAAAATGAAATTCTGGCGGTGGAATGCGACACCCAATCGAAAGAGCCAAATATAACCTTCAATATATCCACAAGTGGATAATTGATATATCATGTTCCTAGTTTTCTGTTAAACAGACTTAATGTGATTAAAAAAACAACTGCAATATATTTAGAAATGAGTAATTAAACAATATTATCAATATCCGAAGGAACTTCCAAGACAACGAATGCGCGAAGATATCCAAAACGCATCAGAAAAAAACATCCTCACATGAAAGTCGTGTCTTATTACCACCATTATCCTGCAACACATCTACCAGGGAGCTATTGCCAGATATAATAATAAAATATGTTTTTTGATGTAAGTATCTAACTACAAATTTAACAATAAATATATATATATATACTGTATATGGCATGTGTACATGGTTTATTACGAAAAATATTTTGTATAAATTTCGACTGGCGACCGATTTGACATACATACGTCCAAAGTTTAGGAACGTATCTCGGTCGTAAGTAGAGGACTCCATGTAGAATGAGGAACTCCTCATACACAAACTGCCAAAAAGTATTAATCCACATTTTAGGCTGACACTAGAATTTGATCAAAACAATTTTATATTTCAATAGTCACTGTTGTTCTTCTGGGACCCTCCAATGATCGATGAAGCGATCGTTCAATGTGAACACAATATTTAGAGATTTTAGAGGCAAAACTGAGACAGCATTATAAAGAATTGAAAGCCTTAAATAACAAATAATTATAACCATCAAATTACATTACATCGATTAGTTTATTGTTAAGGCATTTAAAACGGAAATGCATTGTAAAAGTTGTATTCATTTTCTGTAGGTACGCTAAATATAATTTTTTTACAACGTTGTCGCGTCGCTCACACATACAGCAAAACATTACGCGCATATGCACATACATTTTTAAGGTATGCAAGTCATATGCTTTTAGCGATTTTTTTTAAATTTCAGTGGAAGCGTCAGCTGGGGTAGTTCTGTAAAATAATGGTTGTACAATACTTTGTTTGACATTTAGCTAATAATAAAAATAATTTAATTTGCGGAATTAACACGAGCTTCAAAGAAAGCTTTGTGCAATTCGTACCCTTTTTAAAGGAAACCGCCCGGGTAACGGTCTTCTTGTTAAATTTGGCTTTTGACAGAATATCTTGGCTTTATTTAACCAATACTCGTATACCAACCTTCCAACACTCGAAGAAACATCAAAATGATATAAATTATTATTTTTTAATATATATCGAGCTGTCTTTTTTCATATATAGTCTGGATATCAAAAGCTCACACAGGAAATACAATTACCATGGCATCTTTTGCAATAGACGGATATTCTTGCTGTCGCCTTATCCAACATTTTGACTTTCCCTCTTTTTTCATTATATTCTACTTCACGAAAATTATCTGATTTGATATCGATCAATTCTTCTCGAGAACATTTTCGCGGACCTCCGTGAGAAACCTGTGGACCCAGGTTGGGAAGCACTGTCTTATTTGGTATGAATATCAATAAAAGCTTACACAGGAAACATACGAAAATAAAATTGACTATTAGAATAAAATTATGATGTTTATTTAAAATATCACAACAATACATAAATTAAAACCGAGGAAATTTTTGAATAATATTGCCAATATCTCTTATTCAACCGCTAGGGGTTTGTATAATAAAAAATAATAAAACATACTTTGTACTTATTCCAGAGATCCAAGCTTACCTATATTGCAAAAATCATAGTGACCCATTCGTCAACAGGTGTTCATTGTTTTGTTCTTAAATTAAATTAATGCTAAATAAAGTGATTTTTTGTTTGATTAATTTTGCATATTTCATGACATACAACCTTTATGGGGTATCTAAGATATTTTCAAATTCATTTTTTTTTGAAGTATGTAAATATTTAACGATTTGAATATAAAAGTTGAATCCGTAGCGTTATTATTAAATGTGTGATTTGAAAGAATTGTTTTCAGGCAAATTAACGCAAGTACAAATCATGCTGTCAAAAAATCAAACAAAATATTTGACCGTAAAAGTTTTCGAAATACACATATTTAAAACATTAAAAAATCACAAGCCAGTAAGTGGTACACACAGTAAAAAATAGGTACTACGTTGTTATATGCCAGGCATCGATACACGAAAAAATATCACTTCACCAAAAGGTTGGCAAAACCTTCGCTATCCGTATGAAACGACACATAAATCATAAAACTAATGGCCGAATACTTGTATGTGTGTATACGTGTATTTTTTAATGTATTCCAGATGATTGAATCTTATGCCTTGCCCCTAGGGCCAGCGCTTCTCAATCATCTCGATAAACTGCCAAAAATCAGCAATACCTTCTGATAACAATAAATTACCACATAAATCTCTTCTGTATGATCCCCACATTCTCTCTACTTGCTGGGTGTTTACAAATGTATCGGGGTTTATAAAATTATAGTAAGTGTATAAATGAGCACTGATCTCCGAGTATGCACTCCTGGAACCGCTACCTACTCAGCAACCATCAGCAAAAAACACTTGGCAAGCCCAGCGTGTCCTGACCTCAAATGAAAGCGTCATTAAATGTCCGTTACTACACATAATGTCCCGCGGAATAATATTACGTGATTGAAGAAATGTCATTGCACTCTTCTCGTCATGTACTTCCCCGAATATTTTTTTAAAGTTTTACATGCTTTGGGTGATCTTTTGCAACTGACGGCAAGGAATGAATTCTTTGTTTTTATTTCAAAATAGTCAAGTGACGCCTCCCGCCCATGCGCTTTGAGGGTGTAGCGACAGCCAACCTTTACGTGAAGTCATATTTTTTCGTGTATCTATGCCTGGCATATAACAACGTAGTACCAAAAAATAATTAGTAATCCCGAATATATAATACGCTAAGTAGTAAATAAATCTTAACAATTGTTTTCGCAACTATGATCCTTGCAAGCGCTCAGATTTACGATGACGTATAGGTGGATCTGAGCGTTCCACACGCTATTCGTCGAACGTGTCACGTGACCCAAAAAAGCGAAACAAAAACGACAAAATCCTTTTTTACGCCGCGCGATTTCGATTTGCTCTCCATACTCCCAATATGCAACAAAAACGACAATATTCCATACAAAATCTCTTTCGCAGCGTCTTTTTGGTTATGTGTAAGTTTTTCACCCTTCAATCTTCGATAAGTTTCTCTATCTTCGAGTGCACGGGTTTGAGTCGGTACCAAGTACCTACAGTGGTATATTGGCTTCACGCGGTGCGGTGTCACGTAAATTCTGTATTTCATCGTTGTTCGCAATATTTGTTTTGGTTATCACGATGGGAATTGAAATTTAATGAACTGGGACAATTGTTATGTTTGAATATCCTATATCAATAATATTTACATTTAAGTACGGTGCACATCTGCACCTTTACACGAGCCGTCCCTGACGCCCATTATATGAAGGATGCGTATACAATTTTCAATGAATATTTCTTTTTAATCAGTTCTTGTCGCTCCTCTTTAACACTTAGCAATCTTAAGGCCAGACATAGTGACCCGAAGGATTCTAGTAGTAGACTCTGGGGGCCAGACATAAAGGCCAGCGCAGGTATAGGTTTACCGACCTATTTCTCACGCCTGCATGCAAATTCTACGAAAAAATATTTACGATAAATACAGTCAATTATTGACAGATGCTGGATAAAACAACATTTTATCATTTATATCTACCGTTATGTAGATATATTCTTAGAAAAATAGATGCATTATTTTAGTTGTTGTCGTATTTTTCATGTTGTAATAATTTTGGGACAGTCAATTGTAATCTCGCTTTCGCGAAGGTTCTCGAGGACCACTCCCACGTATTGTGACCATATTGTTTCGTGTTGTGGAACTATTATATTTTTTAACGCCGCGATATTGATCTCAGTGATTGATAGTTATAAAAATAGTGATTTTAATATACTTTTGTATATATTTAAATAACCATCATGGAAAACAGTAAAAATAATGAAAGTTTTACTTCCAATTACAATTGTAAAACGAACAGTGATTATATCGATAGTAGTGATGATGAGGACCTTTTTTACATTTGATAACGTTGATTGTGATAGTAACAATGGTGAACGTGTACGTTCATGTGTAGATACCGCATTCATTCGAAATTGCGAAGAATTACCAGAAATTATCGGAAATCATTTAAATTATTCAGACAGTGATAGTGAAAATAGCCACCCAGCCATCAAAAAAGCCAAAACTAAAAGTAGGCGAAGCAGTGGCATATGGAAGTGAAAATGTTATGGTTCTTGCCTGGAAAGATAAAAGTGGTGACAATGCTTAGCAATCGCCATTCCAACGAACTTTCCGTTGTAAAACGAATTAAAGAGGTGGAATCGAAGAAGAAATCCTCAAGCCAGAAGTAGTTATTAATTATACAAAACATATGGGAGGTGTCGATAGAGCGGACCATTATACTTCGTCGTATTGTTTCCTTCGAAAAACATTAAAATGGTGGCGCAAGCTTTTTTTGGGGGTTAGAAGTTTCAGTGGTGAATTCATACATTTTGTACAAACAGAAGACGATTAAAATAATGAAAAACCAATGACTCATTTTCAATTTGTTGATAAATTAATTATTCAGCTTGTTGGTAATTGTAGACAAGTTTTAAATGTTAACAAAAGGTAGGCAGTCGGTAGATCCGGAGCAGCGGCTAAGCCATGTCAATCTAAACGTGATAATGCCTAATGCGCAGAAAAAAGTATAGAGATTGCGTCGTTTGCGGTTCTGATAGACGAGGTAAAAGAAAAAGAACAATCTATTACTGCAAGACTTGTGATACAAAGCCGGCACTCCATGTGGGAGAATGTTTCGAAAAATACCATACTGTTGAAAACTATAGAATCTAGTGATTGTGATATGTATATATTATAATACCATTGCACCGAATCGTTAGCTTTTTAATGTGATAGGAATGCCCTAAATAAAATGTTGTTATATAACACTTCGACTTATAAACACCGTGTAGTATGTTTGTGAAGCTGCTCATCTATGACATGCCCTATGGGCTGATCTAGCCATTGTTTCGTGACCCTGAGGCGGAATTTTCAAAAGTAAGTAACCAATACAAAATAAAGGTACAATTTACAACCCCTAAAACATTAGCCAATAAATTGTCCAACAGATTAGGTAATAAACTGGTCAATGGGTGCCTTTAGAAAACAAGACAAGACGATTAGAAAAGAAACCTTTCCATGGATATGCATTCGATTGTTTGTATATATTTACTATATTTTACAAAATTATTAAACGGCAATCAATATAAATGATGCAAACAAAACATATTGAAGCCATACGTATTATTTTTTAGTTACCTGATGTGTAATTTAAAAGAATATTTTTTATCGCAATGTACCAACCATCCGATGGTCATACGAATGATCAGATAAGTGTCCCAAACGTAACGAACTAAAATTATTTTTACTAAAAAAATCTTTTGTAGTTTTTAATTAATCATGAA
>JAHFWI010000247.1:0-13341 GCA_028554975.1 Himalopsyche kuldschensis | reverse complement strand
TAAGAAATTTTCCCTTTTTGACTCCCCCTTTCATAGACAGAAAGAATTGGGGTGGCAATGGGACCGTTTAATGGTTTGTTCAAAAACACCATGTCGTTTTGCTCAACAGAAAACCCAATTTTAAATAACATAACTATATTCATTTGAGTTTTTGGTATTTTTTAAAATGTTGGTCTGCGAGAATCTCGGTAAAAATACGGCTTGATATTTGGTCAACCCGCTTAAACTCCATGATAATCGTCAAAGGATTATCTGTGTGTCCCAAGAATATAGGTTAAATATCTGCTTTCGCCTGTTTTATTTGTCCAAAATTTACAATTACATTTCCTTTTTAGCTCAATACTTTGAGCCATTCGTTCATTTATCTTTCAAGTTGATGCGTTTGTGGGTTAATAACTGCTTCTCCTGTGATTAATCCTCGTTAAACTCATCAATAGTGGTCGTTTAGATAGTCATCCGCTTCCAAAATAATTTAACTTTGTTATTGATATGCTCAGGGTCGATGTTCATTCTAAAAGGTATCAAGGCAGTCGTCTTTATAAATGGGTCTGCAGTAATTTTATCAACAAGGTTTTTTATGTGTAATCTGGCAGTTCCGTCACGCTCATAAACTTCTCGCCTGTGCCGCAAAGTCTTTTAGGGTTTGTTTTGTCTCTATCAATACTAAATCGGGAATAAAAAGGCTTGAATAGCGGCAAATATGATAATCCAAAGCACGAGCCAATTGTTTTCAACCGTCTTGTAAGTCATAAATTTGTGGAAAATAGTACATAAACAAATAAAAATGCGACAAATTCCAAAAAGTGGAAGGCTATCCGTAAAATTATAATATTCGTATAACAAAGCCAATACCAATCGCGGCATCCTGAGCGAAAGAATAAATGCCATCGCTTCATTTCTAAATCTTTAACAGACGCAATGAGGCGATGACTGATAAGAAAATAGCGACTTGAATCAACGACATACTGACGAGGGTAATGATTACCGCTGTTAAATCGGTCAAACTTTCAAAAGTAACAACATTTGTCCAGTTTTACAAGGTCATTGAAGATACCTATCGAAAGAATATTGAGTGCGACAACAAGGGTGAAGCTACAAACCATAAACTCCATTTTTCCAAAGAGGTTGTTATTTTGAAATCGGGCAATCTAAATTTTGTTGAAAAGACAGCAAACCAAAATAGAAAGGTGGTATTAATGGTTAATTCCCAAAGAGAGTGTACAAATATCGCTTTTCCATAAGTCTTCAACTGCAACTCCGTTGTAGGGAATAAGAGCCTTCCGGAAATAGAAGTAAATCGTGGTGCGTAGTGCCATGAATATACCTATGAAAAACAAAATACCCATCATCGGCGACTCATTCTGTGCCGACGATTTGCTTCCGCCATAAAGGTCACCGAATTTACCTAACATAAACAAGCCCAGAGCTAAGAAAATCAGCATCCCGATGTCGTGCATACGGTCTTCCTCGGTCTTGGCATCTTTTCCGGGAGTGAACACAACACTTTTTGGTCTATGGTTTGAACCGTAAATTTGTTTTTTGCGCCATCAGCCATTTGCATGCCTGTCGGTATGAGGAAGATGTGATATATTGACTCGTCAAAAAATTTGCCCGAAAAAGAGCCATAATCGCGTTTTATGGGCATCAATGCGGCAACAATAGCATGTTCTTCTGCAAATCGAGACAAAGGTCGATAGCGTAATTCGTATTGCGATTGTTTCCATTCAACCAATTTAGAATAGGTTTGTCCGACCACTGTATCGCCCTTTCCACAATCAGACATTCGTGGTAGCACATCGTTGCGCGTCCAAAAACGGCAGAACTCGTTTTTGAAAATACAAATATTAAAGGGTTGCTTTTTGTAAAGCATCCACCCGCGACATCAGCATCGAATTGACCACCTGAAAATGGCATTGAGCGACGCTCAATAAACAGTGTATCGTTCATGATAGCATCCACAGCCCGTTCTTGTTACTGCAAATTACTTTCTATCATATCCCGATAGCGGTAAACATTGCGTTCCCCTGAAAAATAGCATCCCACAAAAGGCTGCTGTCAATAATCCAATCCTATCCATAAATGAGGAGTTGCTTTCTATCTAATATCATTGTGTGTTCTTATTTTATCCCGACCAAACGGAATGGCGCAAAAATGCACTTAGGTTCAATAATTGTTTGGTTTTTTGAAGTACAGAAACTAAATTCTGTCGTAAGGCGGACTATTTTTTAAATGATTAAATTTGAAGTTGTAACAAGTTTTGAAAGTTAGTTCGATTATATTATTAGCAAAATTAAAATATGTTTCTGAATTACAAAAAACTTTTGCCCTTTATACTGAGGGGGTATTAAAAAATCTCTTTCCTTAATTTTTAGGATAACTTCGTTTTGATTCAATACCTTTGTTTCCGTTCTGTTACATACTTTATATTTTATAATCATATTAATACATATTTCATATTTTCATAAAAGCATAAAAATTAAAAACTAAATTTTGTGCTTAATATTGTCCTAATTATTTCATCTTTTATTTACTTTTCGCTTTTAAATTTAAAAACAAGCCAATGTTTCAAGAATCACTTATCGAAAAATACAACGATGCCCTCAAAAAACGCGTTGCCCTTTAAGCCGAACTCGCTCAAACACGGCATCAGTTAGAAAAAATTGGCAAAAACGCGTGCTAGAAATAAACGCTATTTGTGCTTATTACTTGTATTGCCCCTTCTCGCTTTTTTGGTGGAGCAAAACAATACATTGCGCCATTAGAACAAAAACTACCTTCCAACAGGATTCAATTGCCCGTTTGTATAGTGAACAGCTGTCGCTAAAAAAATAAAAAAGACTCTATTCACTATGTTATCAAAAGGGAGATATGCCTGTCACCCTCGGCAAGCTGTTTTTCAATGACCCACTTATGGGCTATCAGATTGGTATATAGACAATGGCGTACCTCCGAACAGAAACGCTATAAACCTTATACCCGGCGACACTTTGACGATTCACTTATCGGTGAACTCGAATTAAAAATTTAAGAATTGAGGGCATATCGCTTCATTCTTCATTTTAAATTCTTAATTTTAATTGAATCAGTAAATTTGCCGCGATTTTCCACTTTGGAGTTCATTTTGTATATTATTTTAGCGTTTATGAAGTCTCAAAATTTTTAAAATAAAAAGATAAAATGTCAGAACACAACCATAGTAAACTTACCGCAGGATACTTACTTGTTACACTAGGCATCGTTTATGGTGACATCGGCACATCGCCGCTTTATGTGATGAAAGCCATAACAACAGGTGAACGTATATCACAAGATTTAGTTTATGGCGGTGTTTCCGCTGTTTGGACATTAATGATTCTCACAACCTTCAAATACGTCTATCTTGCACTCAATGCGGACAACCGTGGCGAAGGCGGTATTTTCGCTCTCTACGCCCTTCTTTGTCAGAAGGTATCGTTCAAAATGGATTATTTACCCGCCATCATTGGTTTGTGCTGCACTCATCGCCGACGGGTTCATCACACCACCCATATCTGTTTCCTCTGCCATCGAAGGTTTGGCTAATTTGGGTACGCGAAACGGGATTGATTTCGCCGCAATTGACACTGTTCCTATTGTTTTAGGCATTTTGGTCGCCCTTTGCAATTCAAACAGTTCGGGACAAATTTTGTTGGCAAAGCTTTTAGCCCATTATGTTGGTGTGGTTTGGCATGTTAGCCATTTTAGGTGTCATTCAGATTGCAAAGAACCCCTCAGTATTTGGAGGCTCTAAACCCAATGTATGCCCCTCAAAATGGTTTGCTCTACCGCAATGAGCTCAATGGTTCACTGGTTTTTGGCTCTTAGGGGCTGTTTTTTCTTTAGCCATCAGGCGGTGAAGCCTTGTATTCAGACCTCGGACACTGCGGCAAACAAAATATCGTATCAGTTGGATTGCCATTTTTGTCTGTTTGATACTCAACTATTTGGGTCAAGCCACTATTTATTGACCAACCATGTCGGTCAAGAATTTACAGGCAAAAGCGTTTTTACATACGATGTCCGCTGATTTCCTACCTTATGGTATCGCAATAGCAAGTTTTCTGCCATCATTGCCGCCCAAGCCCTCATCAGTGGTTGTTTTACCTTGGTCAGCGAAGCCATGGAACTCAAATTGTGGCAGTACCAACATGAAAGTCAATTATCCGACTCAAATGAAAGGGCAAATTTATTCCGGGCATCAATTGGTTTTTGTTGGCAGGTTGTATTGCCGTAGTTTTGATTTTCCGCGAATCCCGGGCAAAATGGAGTACCTATGGTTTGGCTATCGTCATGAATATGTTGATGACAACCACCCTTTTTGCTTCATTATATGCACAGCATGAAACGCCAACCGATGTGGCGCATTGTTAAGGTGCTTTACTTTTGTGATTGAAACCATGGTCTCAAATTTGGCAAAATTTGCTCACGGTGGTTGGTTCAGTGTCCTACTTGCAGCGGTCTTGTTTTTCGGCATTTTTTATGTGGTACAAAGCCAAAGAATTGCCGTCGCCACCTCAGTACCGTCAATATCGAAACCATATATTCCGATGCTCAAAGACTTAATGAAGGACGATACCATACCAAAAGAAGCGACAAACCCTCGTTTACCTCAGCGATGTCAAGTGACCAAGACAAAATAGACTCTAATATTCTATATTCTATATTCCGAAAACGCCCCAAACGTGCTGATATTTATTGGTTTGTTCATGTCGATATTTGTGATGAACCTTTTGTACAACAATACAAACTCATTAACCATTGTGCCACAAAAGCCTTTTTGTGCGCTTTAAAATTCGGTTTCAAAGTCGAGCATAAGTTAATTTGATGTTCAATGAAATTGTAAAAGAAAATGCAAGAAAAAGGAGGTTGACAATTGAGCCACTATCCGAGCCTTCGTAGGCACAGTTATAGTGCAGATTTCAAATTCATTTTGCTCAATAGTCGTGCCTCCATAGATGATGAAATCAGCCCATTCGACCAATTTAATGATTCGTGTTTATCGTCTGTTGAAAAAACTCAGTTTGTCAACAACCGAAGATTTTACCCTCGAAATATCTAATATTGAGGTCGAGACCGTACCTATAAATATCGGAAAAAACAAAAAACGTATCACTGTTAAACGAGAAGAATCTTAAAAGAAAAATGTCGCATCCAGATCACAGCAAAATCACCGCAGGTGGGTTACTTGTTACACTCGGTATCGTCTTTGGCGACATCGGCACTTCACCACTTTATGTAATGAAAGCCATTACAACAGGCGAAGCTATATCAAAGATTTGGTTTATGGTGGTGTTTCCGCTGTTTTCTGGACCTTAATGATTCTTACCACTTTCAAATACGTCTATCTTGCACTCAATGCTGACAATCGTGGCGAAGGCGGTATTTTTCCTTTATATGCCCTCGTTAGACGCTACAAATCGAAGTGGATTATTTATCCTGCCATCATCGGTTGCGCCGCTTTGATTTCTGATGGCTTCATCACGCCGCCCATTTCTGTATCTTCTGCCGTAGAAGGTTTGGCGCAATTGGGGCGGTATGTATAGATTTTGCACATATCGAAACAATTCCCATTGTTTTTATGCATTTTAGTCGCTCTTTTTGTTATTCAACAATTTGGAACAAACTTCGTCGGCAAAGCATTTGGTACCATAATGATGCTTTGGTTTGGCATGATAGCCACACTTGGTATCATGCAGATAGTGAAGCACCCCTCAGTAATTGAAGCCTTGAACCCCATGTACGCTCTCAAAATGGTCACAACTTATCGGGGGAGCTGACAGGGCATCATGGATTTGGCTCTTAGGTGCTGTTTTTCTTTTGCACAACAGGCGAAACGATGTACTCAGACCTCGGACATTGCGGCAAGCACAATATCCCATCAGTTGGGGCTCCAGTTTTGTCTGTTTGATGATTAATTACCTCGGGCAAGCAGCGTTTTTATTAGACAATTTCGATGGCAAAGCCTTTGAAAGTAAAAAGCGTTTTTGATCTCATGCCCACCAATTTTTACCCTACGGCATTGGCATTGCCACATGTGTACTATTATCGCCAGTCAAGCCTTGATTAGTGGTTGTTTACACTCGTCAATGAAGCCATGAAACTTAAACTATGAGGCAATATGAAAGTCAATTATCCGACTCAAATGAAAGGTCAAATCTATATTCCGCGCATAAATTGGTTTTTGTTAGCGGGTTGTGTTTCGGTTGTTTTGATTTTTAGAGAATCTAGTAATATGGAAGCCGCTTTATGGTTTTTAGCTTATCGTCTTAGATATGTTGATGACCACAAGTTTGCTCCCATTATATGCACATGAAACGGCAACCGATTTGGCGCATCGTTGTGTTGGGTATTGTGCTGTTTATCATTGAATTATCGTTTTTAGTGTCCAATTTGTCAAAAGTACCACCATGGCAGTTGGTTCAGTATTGTGTTGGCTTGCATTCTGTTTTCGTGCATTTTCATGTGGTATAAAGCCAAAAGAATTGCGCCGTCGCCCTCAGTACGGTCAAAAAATTGAGCCCTTATGTGCCGATGCTCAAAGACTTGATGAACGACGACACGATACCAAAAGAAGCGACAAACCTCGTTTATCTAGCGATGTCAAGTGACCAAGATAAAATAGACTCTAACATCATCTATTCTATCTTCCGAAAACGCCCCAAACGCGCCGATATTTATTGGTTCGTCCATATCGATATTTTGCGACGAGCCATTTGTCAAACAATACAAAGTGACGACAATTGTGCCACAAAAGTCTTTTTTTGTCAAGCTCAAATTCGGTTTTAAAGTCGAACACAAAGTCAATTTGATGTTCAACAAAATCGTTCAAGAAAATGCAAGCCAGTGGTGAAGTTGACGAATTGAGCCACTATCCGAGCCTTCGCAAACATCGTTTTGGCGCAGATTTTAAGTTCATTTTGCTCAATAGTCGTGCTTCAATGGACGATGAAATCAGCGCATTTGACCAATTTACTATCCGTGCATACCGTCTATTGAAAAAACTCAGTTTGCCAACAACCGAAGATTTTTGGGTTTGAAGTTTCCAATATCGAAGTAGAAACCGTACCTATCAAAATTGGTGTGAAAAAAGATATTGAACTAAAAAGAGAGCATGGATAGTGGATGGTGGATTAATTGGATGAGTGGATAGTGGATAGTGGATAGTGGATAGTGGATAGTGGGAACAGAAACAAAAAAGCCAATGTTTTGTAAAACATTGGCTTTTTGTTTTTTCTCAAAAACGCTGTATATTTGCATTGAACTACACCTATTTTTTTCAATTAAAAACCAACAATACTATGTATGTCGTTTCCTTAAATGTAGATTTGAGCTTTGGCAAAGCGTTTTCAGATATAAAGATAGCCAAACAATTTTTAGAAGATGTTTTGGGCGTTGCTATCACCGAGATAGAACTGTTGAGTAAAGCGCATAAAATAACAGATGGCGCAGTGGTCGTGAAATTTGATTTTCGGTGCAAGATAAATGGTGGATATGTCATCATCGAAATGCAGCAAAAGTACAAGCCCGATGTCAACAAACGTTTTTACTTGTACCATTGCATCAGTACCGCTTTACAACTTGAGACCTTAGAGCCTATCATCGTGACAGGACGTGATGGCAAAAAGTACAAAGACAAAAACTACAATGGCTTGGGAACCCGTCATTACCTTCATTTGGATGGTGGATGATAGGCTCAATTTTACAGACGATTTTGTTGTTTTACAACTTTTACCCGAAGCGGCAAAGACTTTATTACCGACCCTCATTTGTGGGCGCAACCTTTGGATGTTATTCTTTCAGCAAGGGAAAAGTGCTTAAAACACTTCATAACGCAACAAAAGAGTTGGATTTTTTAGCAAAAATAGAATTATTTACGCCCTTCAACCAAATATCATTAGAAACGATAACTATGGAGCTTTGTATTTTCCATGGTTCGATTTCGCACAAACGAGCCGCAATCAAGGCAATACAGAAAATGATTTTTTAAAATTTAAAAATAACCCAGTCATGGTAGAACTTATCAATAGACTAAAATAGACAAATTTACATCAGAAGAATTGATGTATCTTTCCAGTAACTATGAGTTTGAAATGAGTTGTTTCAAACCCAAGAAAGAGAAACAAAACTGCAAAATGAACTGAAAGTGGAGCGCGAAAACAACAACCGAAGCAACGTGAAACAACGCCACGCAGAAGTGAAAGCCGAGCGCGAACAACGCCAACAAAGTGAAGCGGAAGTGAAAGCCGAGCGCGAACAACGCCAACAAAGTGAAGCGGAAGTGAAAGCCGAGCGCGAAAAACGCCACACCGACCTCCTAAAAGGCATCAAAAAATTGCTCCATCGAGGCTGAAACGATAGGAGGCGATTGCCGATTTTTTTTAAGGAGTTGTCCGTTAAAAAGAAAGCCAACCACTTTGGTTAAAGAAATTGAAGATAAAGAGCGTTAAAACACGCCTAATAATGCTAGATACTGAGGGGGTAGTTGGTGTGCAAAAGATTGAAACTGCTATACACCATCAACTATCAACTATCAACTAAAAAAATATGACCATAAATTTTTGGCGCAGCACGCGAAGTCACAGGCAGTTGCGTGCACCTTTTGAGCTCCGACAATGGATTTACAATCCTTCTCGATGCAGGGGTCTTTATCAGAGCGTAGTCTTGCTCGATGAAAGATTTTAATGAAAATTGGTTGTTCAATCCTGCCGATATCAATTGCATGATACTTTCTCATGCCGCGTATTGACCACGCAGGGCGCGTACCCAAATTGGTCAAAGACGGTTTCAAACAAACCATTTTTTCGACCCATGCTACCCCCGCGAATTGAAGCCAATATCATGCCCTCGATAGCGCACGATTCAAGAAAGCGATGCAAAATATAAGAACAAAAAAAGCCGCTAAAACGCCCAAAACGCTGAAGCACCGCTTTATACCTCCGACGATGCACGAGAAGCCATAAAAATTATTCGCCAGTTTCAACTACAATCAGTGGTTTCTTATAGCTCCAAAATGTATAAGCAATGTTCAAAGACGCGGGTCATATTCTCGGTTCAGCATCCGTTACACTCAGAATTACTGAGGGGAAAAACCACCGTCGTCGAGTTTCACAGGCGACATTGGCAGACCCAATCGACCTATTTTGAACGACCACAACCGATGCCGCCTTGCGATGTTCTATTGTGCGAATCAACCTATGGCGACAAACTGCACCAAGCCGCACCCGAAGAAACAGAGCGTTTTTTAGAAATCATAAACACACCTGCATCGAAAAACGCGGAAAAGTCATCATCCCCGCTTTCAGTGTCGGCGGACGCAAGAAATCGTTTATATTTTGAATAAACTCATCGAAGCCAAACGATTACCCACCGTTCCTGTTTATGTCGATAGCCCTTGGCGGTCAATGCCACGCAGATTTTCGTCAATCATCCCGAGTGTTTTGACAACGATTTGCGTAATGACTTTATGCTCAACGACCCGAACCTGTTTGGCTTCCAAAACCTCATTTTCATTCAAGATACTGAGGGGTCTAAAAAAACTCAATACCTCCACCGAACCTTGCATCATCATCGCCTCATCGGGCATGGCAAATGGTGGGCGCGTCAAACACCATATTGCCAATAATATCGAAAAATCCAAATACCACCATTTCTCATTGTCGGCTATGCTTCGCCCGATTCACCCACAGGGCAATTGCGCAATGGGGCAAAAACGATTGGTCTTTTGGTGAAACCAAACGCGTCAAATTGCCAAGTGGAAGTCATGGACTCTTTTTTCGGCTCATGCGGACTATCGAGAAATACTTCAAGTGATTGAGAATCAAAAGATAGGCCTACAAAAACTCTTTCTCGTGCACATGGCGATTTTGATACACAAATCATTTTTTAAAAAAATACTTAAACGCCAACGGTTTCCCAAAGAGTTGAAATACCTGAACTCGGTGAAGTCGTCGAATTGACTCCCGAAAGACTCAAAACGACCCCTCAGTATTTTTTTAGAAAAAACGACGGCAGAGAACCCTATTGAGCAAGGCGAATAATGAAAAATATTACCATTTCTGAACTAAATAAATGGTTTTTGCGAAGGCAAAAACATACGCTAATGGATGTCCGAGAGGAAGAAGAACACGCCATTTCAATATCGGCGGCACATTAATACCCACTCAGTAAATCAACCGTTGGCAGCCCGTAGAACCCGATTCGACACCCGTTGTGGTCTATTGCAAGCGCAGCGATTATAGCCAAATTGCCATACAACGGCTTTCTCAACGTTTTCCAAGCATCGTTTTTTACAATCTTTGAAAACGGCATTTTTAGGCTTAATTTGACAAATCAAACGATGAATAACACGTTTTAAAACACCCAAAAACGTCAGGGGAGGCTTTTGGCCCTGACGTTAGATGAAAAACATTAATTATGAAAAATATATATCTCCTTATCACTGTCCTCTCTTTCAGCGGATTCGTCGCTTGCAAAACAAGACGACCAAAACGCTTACTGATTGACCAAGAAGTAAAAAACAACATTGAAAGTTTTAAAGAAAGAAAAACGCAACGAATGTCGCGCCACGGTCATAGATTCTGCGAATAAATTGGCAGATAGCATCGTTTATGCGCGCAATACGGTTGTTGACACAGCCCCTTGTAAATGGAAAACCGCGTAAACCCGTGAAGCCAATTATTAAATCAACGTTGGATACAACGCCTGTTGAGCCATTGTTTAAAGAATGAAAAAGTGAAAAAAGCCTTATCAAACAGTAATTTAATTCAATAAAGCATTTTACAGAAAAACTTTAACTTTGCAACACACTTTTAGTATTCTTAATAGCTCATTTAAAACTCAGCGTAGTCATGAATTTTTCAGAAGACATAGATACACAAAGGTTGGCTCTCTACCAATGGAGAAAAGAAAGTATGAATGAGCAAACTATTGAAAGAGCCTGACAATTTAGACTCCGAGGGCCTTGCTTTCTCCAATGTAGAAGGTACAGAAGAATCTGAAAGTGAATCTGTTGGAAATAAATCAATATTGTTATTTGACCCGAACTCATTAAAATAACAATAGAAACAGTGACTATCTACGGTCTTGCGCAATAACGTTTAAAATTGGATCAAAATTGATTTATATCCTAAATTTCAACGAAAAGCAAACCTTTGGGACAACGTGCGTAAAAGCCGTTTGATAGAATCCCTTTTATTGCGTTTCCCATTACCTGCGTTTTATTTTGATATAAAAGGTGAATTTGACTGGTTGGTTGTAGATGGTTTACAGCGTTTATCCACTTTAAAACATTTTATTGTTGAAACAAAAGAACCTCTATTGTTAACAGGTTTAGAAATATTAACAGACCTTGAAGGGAAAATCATTTTAAACAATTAGATTACGCTTCGGCAGCGTATTTTATATACCAATATCACGACGTTTCAAATACAAGCAGGGAACACCAAAAGAAGTCAAATATAATGTATTTAAACGCATCAATACAGGCGGACTTGGTTTAACACCTATGGAAATTAGGCACGCTTTGAATCAAAAGCAGCTCTGCGGACGGCATTTTCAGAACAATTAACAGGGCAAAATGATGGCTTTTTTAATACTTTTATTAGAAATAATAAGATTACAACTTCAAGAATGGAAGATAGGGAATTGGTCTTACGTTATATTGCTTTTTCGCTTGATGACTAAAGGATTATCCAACAAGGTTTGGGTAAATTTTTAGATAAGGCAATGGAAAATTGGATAATCTAACACTGGAAGAATGTCATAACATATCTTAAATTTAGCAAAAGTATCAATTGTTATGAAGCAATTTTTGGGAATACCGATTTGGGCGTGGTTTGACTCTTAGGGCAAATATGAATAGTGCGCTTTTTGAAGTTTGACAAGGAATTAGCACGGCTTACGGATAGTGAACGGACACTTTTAATATCCAAAAAGAGAGCATCATTGAAGAATATAGAGTGAGCTTTTTTGATACCACTTTCAATAAATCCTATTATATCAAGGTACGGCGGGTAAAGGAGCTTTGTCACAAACCGCTTTAATCATTCATCAACTTATACACAACCACTTATAAAAAATGATTAAACAGGTAACAATTAAAATTTTAAAGCACTGAGAGATGTGCTCATATAGATTTTAGCAAATCTGACTGTTTTTACAGGTATAAATGGTGTGGGAAATCATCGTTTATTCAAGCCTTGTTGATTTTGCGACAATCACAATTGGATAGAAGGTTGCCTAAACAACTACGTCTTAATCATGATAAATATAGCAAGTTTGGGCAAAAAGCCAAGACGTTTTTTAATATATATATAGCGAAGACAGTATAGAATTGAATTGGAAACGACAACGGCGGGTCTGATTTCTATTAAAACAAATGATAGAACAGCAGAAGTCATGGTTGACATTGATACATTTGCGCCCAACGATTGGCAAAAGTCGAAAATGAGCCGTTATTTGTTGATAAAAAGAATTTCAGTACCTAAAGCGGAGCGTGTGTTGAATTATAAATTAACTTATGGTACAGATGAATATGAAGTTATAGAGTTACAGAATCTTGTAATACAGGCGAATATACCGCACATTTTATTGTCAACACAAAGATAAACCTGTTGCTACCTTCTTTGATTGATACCGAAGCGAATGTCCTGCAGGAGCTTTTGACGCAATTAGATGTATGGTTGTCTAAAATTTCGCTGGTATTCGGCTCATATCTGATTTGAATGAAAATGCTAATTCGGCGCGTATATCCTATCAGGTTTATGATGCACCGCCTTTTTCGCCTGTCAATGTCGGTTTTGGACTTGCCCTTATGTCCTACCTGTTTTGGTGGCGATTTTATCATCAAAGCCAGGCGATTTAGTGGATTATCGAAAATCCAGAATCACATTTACATCCAAGCGGGCAATCGGCTATCGGGGAGTTTTGTCATTGGCAGCACAAGATGGTTTACAAATTATTATAGAACGCACAGCGACCATGTTTTTGCCACGGCATAAGAATTGCGGCGCGTGAACATGGTAAAAACGCAAGCAAGGCATTGCATCTGAAAATATTGGCATCTATTATTTCGACAGAGATAAAGAAGAACACAGCACAAATATCCACGCTATTCGTGTTGATAACAATGGAAAACTGTATCAATTAACACCCAATGGAAAAACAGCATCCTTACCAAAAGGATTTAGTGATGAATGGGCAACTTAAGGGTTAAAACTAATTTGGCTTTTAACTTCCCCCCTTTAAAAAAAGGCAAAAATTTTTCAATTGAAAACTCTCCGCCCCCACAAACTTTTTGGGGAAAATGAGTGGAAAATTGGGGAA
>JAHFWI010000246.1:0-13971 GCA_028554975.1 Himalopsyche kuldschensis | reverse complement strand
AAGAATTGAATATCAATTGAACTTAAGGATATTTACTAAGACTTACATCAATATTCTTATGTTGGCAACTCTGGGAGCTAAAACCTATCTCTTTTAGCGTCTTCGCGTACCATCTATTGCTGTAAGATACATAAATAATAATATTTACACTCAAACTTCATTTTGTGCGATTTCAAAGCTATACGGTTTTATTAAAATATATTTTTGGGACTACATAAAAGTACATTTGTTTTCACGTAATAAGCAGCGCGTTGTTCACATACTGTACGTGCAAAATCCAGTGTTTCACTCGTTTCCTACAATTTGACCTTGACACATATGTCCTTGTATACGCTATGTCCCCATAATAAGTCATTTTTGTGCCATTTTCCGCGGAAAGCATCTACCACACAAAAAAGGTTTGTTTGTATGTTTCTTTCCAAAGATAAAATTTACTGCACGAATATTGAAGTATCATTGAATACTGAATTTTTGAATTTAAAGCTATATAGGTATTATATTACTGATATTTTAGATACATACCATAGTCAAATTTCTTCGTGAACTTTTTTCTTATATGCTCACTGTATTAGAAACGAGACAACTCTTACCAACATACAATAGTGATCCATTATATGTAATTTATATCATGTTCATGTATCTATTTGAAGGTTGTTGAGGAGTTATGAGTGTTAGTAAAATATACAGTTCCAAATTTTTTTTGTTTATTTTTGTCAAGTTACAAAATTACATACAACTTATGCTTTAATGGATACAATGGTAAATAAACATAATGTGTCAAGAAAAAATTAATAAAAGAGACTTTCATGAACCCTACAAAATAATTCTTTCAGTGTAATTCGGTATCTTGTGAAATATATGTTCGAACATAACATGTAAGTACATGAATATAAATTGCATAACTCAAAAAATTAACAAAATACTATTAAAAACTGAAATATTTTCAGTACCTACTTATTTCACATAATATTTTAAATGAGCAAAACCGGTCCTGATCTAATAAATTTAATGTGGAATAAGTACTTATAATGTGATAATATTTTTACTATAATGACATTTGACAAAAAGTTAGGTTAAGTACAGTATTGACAGTGAACATGTTGAAAGTTAACAAAAAGTTAGGTTAAGTAAGAAAGAATAGCTTAATTATTAAAATAAACAGTACTTGGTAAAATTGACATTTAACTCAGATAAGTTTCTATCAAAAACAATTTCAGCGAAGCATAATAAATAACGACGTAACATCAATAATTAAGACCGATACTCTTTGAAATCGGCAATTAGCACCTTCCGCGTGTTTTAGTAATAACAATGAGATGGAGTTAAGCATTTTGGGAGTTACGAGAATCGCACGTAAATCGAAGATAAGCTATAAAGCTAACATAGACAATTCAAACGGCCGAGCTGTTCGTCGAGAAGCAGCTCTTCGCGATACTTCATTATGAACCACTCCAACTCTAACAATGTCTCATCTTTCAGATGACGATCTATTAGAATATAGCCCGATCGTTTTTCCATATCACACATAATTAATAGTATAGCATATCTGTTTTCGCTGAAAACTGAGATCACTTTTAGAAATCAGATACACGCGTCGTTCTTCTGTTAAAGGATGAGGGTAGATAATTGGTGTTAACCGACGGTGTTTACACCAATCCAAATATCGCTGGAATGCAAGAAGCATCCCCATCGGTACCCTTTCGAGCTGTATATACCGACATGTTGGATTACTTAAGAGTATCATGCACTCTGGATGTAGCCAATTGATCACCGTTGCCATCTTAAATCGCTCAAAATAGGTTGTCTCTAATATTTTTTGATACAATATTTCATTGCATCTGTTGTGTGGTCGTCCGTTTTCAGACCGAAGTAGATGTTCGTTGTAGAAAGCGCCATTCAAACGATGCGCATATGCCACAGCATCGTATTTGAAAGGTTACCGGCATTAGCGTACACCATTTGTGGATATGTGGCCATTAAAGCCGCTTGTGTCACTCAAATTTTTCCATCGTTTTCTTCTCTTTTACAACTCGATCACTGTATAAACGATCCGAAACTGTGTCGTATCTGCAAAAATAAATAGAATTAAATAATGCTGTACAATAAAATTCATTTAAATCAGGCATGTGGATTCGGAGTTTTTTGGCCGGAGTAGGAGTCGTCAATGGACTTTCGCCGGAAAAATACTCGGAGTTATCTACATCCCATTAATCTTCCAAATTGAAAAAAAAATTGAACAATGAAGAGATAAATTAAAAGGTCTGGTTGTTTTCCAATTTTCACTATCAGTTTCCTGAGATATTTTATTGGTTTATGTATTGTTCTTATTAGAGTTCCGTATAGCCAAAAAACAAATCAGCGGAAGGCGGTCAAAACTATAATTCATTTAACTCAAAAATATGTGGTTTAATATTTTCGAATATTAAATGGACGGAATACGGTTGTCGCGTGGTTTTATCATTTCATCATCGTACTTCGTTCATAATTTTAACTTTTATTTTCGTATATAATATCGTCAAATTTGGCTATTTGGTGTACACATAAAAAAATAGAAAAAGTAGGAAAAAACCACATGACAATTTTACGTTTTTTGTCAATGTTGGATTTAAAGTCAGAGTCGTAATTTTTTGTTATTTTCATTACTGCCCTGATAAGCAACGCCGTTTGTTTGAGAATATTCATATAGTAGACTGATCAGGACCGTAACGAGGTTTTATGGCGCCTCGGGCAAGAAGTAGATTTTGCCTGTCAAATTTGGTGAATGTACAGCGCAGGATTGTATTCATAAGCACACTTACAGTTTGCACCAGGGCTGTGGAATCGTTAAAAAAATTACGACTCCGACTAAAAAATGTTTTATTTCGTCACTTTTATTCCTAATTTACGTATTTTTGAGTATTCAATTAAATATCAACCAACCAATCCGGCCATTAACCAAATTTGACCTATTATATTTTAAAAAAATAAAAAAAAACATTTCAAAATTTCCGACTCCAGCCAAAACGCCGCTATGATTCCGACTCTATAGCCCTGGTTTGCACACAATTATATTTTATAATACTAAAACTTAAAAATGATTGATAAAGAACAATTACTCAAAACGATTTTATACTACATACAGAATTACAACTACGATCTCGAATTCAATAACAGATGGAACCCTTTCGATGATAAAAGCGTGACTGAATATTTAAATAAAAATGTGTTTAATTTTGTGGATTGATTAATGACGTCTGTAAAAATTGTTATTATGTGGAATATTATCGTTTAAAAAATACGACTCTGACTTCATAATTTCCAAAACTGTATTCCGACTGCAACGTTTACCAAAAATACGAGTCCGACTCCGACTAAAAAAAGTTTAATTTCGTCACTTTTTTTCCCGACCTTTACTATTTATGTGTATTCAATTACATATATTTTAAATAACACATCCGGCCAATAGCCAATTTTGACAGATTACATGCAAAAATAAAAAGTTCAATCTTTTAAAAAAATGATTTTACTAGTACTACTCCAATATCTAGTTTTAGTGTTATAAAAATAATTACTTTTTAATTCAATTTTTGGGATGGCCAATAATTGGATCTTTTGGTAATAAACAATTGAAGAAAGTGAGTGGCTCAAAATTGTAGCTTAATAGCATTTATTTAAATTTCTTTTTATATCAAAATTTTATTATTTTTACATGTATAAAAAGTTGCTTATTATAAACAAATCAACAATCAACACAGGCATTTTTTTTATTTTCCTTCTTCTATGAGCCACAAAATCACCACCACACATTTCTATGACCCACAAAAAATTACTAGTTGAAAAATGTGGACGACAATTGTATGTTTTACCCTACTGATTGATGAATTGAAATAAATAGTTCTGAAAACACAACCAAATCATGAAATTTAAAAAAATATATTTTTCCAATTTGAATAATTTATTTTAAAAAATCGAGAAAAGCCGGATGAAAATCTCTGGCCCGCCGGCCCTAGTTTGGTGACCGTTATTGTAGAACATTTGTTACCATGAAAAATATACACAAAAGGCTAATATTGATTATAAAATTAAGTATGTTTTACTAGACAGATTTCGTTCAACGTGAGTATCATTTGATTGAATAATAGCGCTCGAGACAGGCGAAGCCTTTACCTTAAAAAAATTATAAACTAGAACATAAAATTGAAGGTGTTTTTGTAAAAAAATAATTGTTAATCACACTTACAGCTTTCCTGATGTATTAAGCCTTTTTCCTCTTCGCAGCCAAGATGTTCAGTCTGCCGAATGATGATACTACAGTACTTTCAAAGACGAGACGGATATCCGGGGTAACGGCTTTCAACCTAAGGAGTATTGAATTGTAGAACACATTATTTAAAGTGAAAAGGTTATGATGGGTTACCTCAAAAGGCAACATGAAACAAATAAACAATCAACTGATTCTGCAAAACACAACACACCTGTATAGCTAACTGTTAAAGCACGTATGTAGAAGAGTGCCAATGAAGACACAACCACTCCAACCAAAGCGCAAGCTGAAACTGAAAAGTTAAAGCGTAGCCTGCCTATAACACGGTTAAAGCTCGATGCATGTATTAAACCAGTAATGCACAACCTGTGGCTTGCAATGGCATTTCAGACGCCCCAATATGACACATATCAATCATCATATTTCTTCAGAACTTTTTACGGACGATGGAAGAACAATATAAACTGAAAAGAATTTTAATTTCATATACACAAACAATATCGATAATTTAATTACTTTAACCCGTGTAGCACTCGAGCTATCTGAGAATTAATTATCTGGCTCTTTTCCCAATACGGTCGTGCATTACAGTTCTAACTAAACTATTTTCCGTATGACAATTCATTAATGGAATATTATCCAACCAAGTTTCTTTTAGGAATGCTGTCATTTCACTCGCTTGAAGCTCGAAGATTAATTTCAATATTAAAACATTTTTCTCTTCTTCTTCGGGGCCAAGTTGATAACCCTGACATCCTTGAAAATTTAAATTTGCATTGTCCCAGCTTTCCTACGTGGTCGTAAATAAACAAATCAATTTTCTTTGTCAAAACTTGTTTGTCACGTAGGTCTTTTCAATCTCCAGTTGCAAGGGCTATTCGGCTGATAAATGCATACACCTGTTGATGTTGACATCTTCGGCAGTGAACTTGATGCTTAATGTTCAAAATTATGTTTTCTTATGTAAATAATATGTTTCTGTTCTGTTTCTTATTTTTGTGTAATATTTTATGTAATCTTTATTAATTTCTCAAATGCATGGCGCATTGGCGCTTGCTGTAATGCCATGTATTTTATATAGTTTTTTGCCAATAAATAAATAAATAAATAAAACTCCATTACGACTTTTTATAAAAAATATATACACTTGGGCCTCGTATAACACGGTTTTATACAAGACATCTTATAAGGAAATACGTAATTCCAGTGACGGCTGGTAAACGACCGCAGACAAAAGGCCTGATTGGGTTTTTTCCACTTGGAAGAGAAACAAATTTTCTGAACCATGCTACATGGCCCATTTAAAATCCTTTGAAAAAATGGTTTTTCCATTTTAATGCCGTAAATATATTTTTTAACGCAAACCTAAAATTTGTATGAAATTCAAACCTTGTATAACACGGCGGTTTTGTGGAACCATTTTACCGTGTTATACGAGTCCCAAGTGTATATGAAACTATTACTATTCAGATTTGGATATCAATAAAATAATTTTATCAACGCGATATTATAAATTATAAATATTACAAATTTATCTTCAGTTATGCAAATTACGTATGAACACCAAATTTTGCATTCATAATGAACTTATTTTCACGAAAAACGGGTTGGAAATCAATCGCTCAACTACTCATTGGTGAGTTTAAGGGGGTGATGATGTTTTGACAAAATGTTTTTTTTTTGCATAAGTTGATTCCTAAACACGTTTTGAATATGCTGGTAAAGTGATTTTTTAATATTCGAGGTTGTTGGAAAATTACTCCAGATAGACAACACTTGTTTGGGGACGAGGTTTTTCTTAAAACTGTGTTTTTATAACTGGTCTCCACGATATCTCAAGAACCGTTTGATCAATTGCTTTTAAATTTTGATGGGAGATTAAATTCATGCGTTGTCATTGTTTGAATTAAGATAGTGAAAAAAAATTCGAGCCGTTTTGTTTTTTACGTAACCAAAATAATCGAAAAAATCATGGTAATTGACTTTGTTTTTTCAAAATCATGTAAATTTTTCAATTTTTGATTTTTTCAAAAGATCCTAGATCGAACAATCTTTGCAGTTCTTTATAGATTAAAATGCTTTAAGATTTTTTGCTATTTCCAGTTAGCCAATCAGCCGGAATCATGGAGAACGTTCACAAGCTTTTTTTCGACATGGGTGCCTTTGGAGTGGTGCAACACGTATTGTGATGAAGATTTTAACAAAAAAATATTTTGACCTACTGTTAAAAAATCAATAAACAGGCATTAAGTTAAAATTTCCAAGGTTATTTAGAATTTTATATTCCATTGAAAGTACAAAGTATATTATTAAAAATATGACGCACTGTAAAAAACCAAATTTCTCACGTTGAAAAGGTTGTAATGTCAGCGAGCCGAATGAATATATTTCCTAAATGTTAAACGATCAAGTAAAAAACCCCATAAAATTGAGGATAATAAATACTAGCGTAATAAATTCATGAGATTGGAACAACCCGGCATGTTTAATTAATTGGTACTTCGTTGTTTTATGCCATGCAGCTAAACACGAAAAAATATCACTGAACCTAAAGGTTGCCTAAACCTTCGCTATCCATATGAAACGACACATAAATCATCAAATTAATGGCCGAATACTTGCATGTGTGTATACGTGTATTTTTAATGTATTTCAGATAATTTAATCTTACGCCTTGCCCCTAGCAGCTAGCGCTTCTCAATCATCGTGATGTTGACACTCGATAAACTGTCAAAATTCAGCAATACCTTCTGATAACAATAAATTACCACATAAATCTCTTCTAGCTGATCCCCAGATTCTCTCTACTTGCTGGATGTTTGCAAGTGTATCGGGGTTCATAAAATTATAGTAAGTGTAAAAAATGAGCACTGATCTCCGAGTATGCACTCCAGGAACCGCTATCTACTCAGCAACCATCAGCAAAGAACACTTGGCAAACCCAGCGTGTCCTGACCTCAAATGAAGGCGTCATTAAATGTCCATTTCTACACATAATCTCCCGCGGAATAATTTTACGTCGCGCACTTCCCCGAATTTTTTGTATAGTTTTACATACTTTGGGTGTTCTTATGCAACTGGCTGCAAGGAATGAATTCTTTGTTTTTATTTCAAAAATCGTCAAGTGACGCCTCCCGCCCCATGTTTATGAGGGTGCAGCGACAGGCAACCTTTAGGTTCAGTGATATTTTTTCGTGTTTAGCTGCATGGCATAAAACAACGAAGTACCAAACTAAAACGTATAGTAGAATTATGGAAGAAATATAGAAGAATTAAGATGTATTAAATGACTTTGCATTTTCATAGATTTTTTGAAAACCTCATGAATTTTTCTGATATTAAATAATCAAATGAAAAAATGTCGCCGGCGTTAATTTTGAATCATCTTCTTAATTCAAAAGTGTGTGTTGATTTATTTGTCTTCGTTGTATTTATTATACATTTAAAAGCCGGCCAAATTTCTTATAAGAGATGTGAATAGGTTTTGTTCTTTTACAACCATAAAAAAATATTATATTTTCTTACTTCGTTACCTTGAATTTTAAAGACTGCCACATTAAAATTTTCGATATCAATATTTCTAACAAATAAAACCATTTTATTGTTTTTTTGATACATCAATATGTACTGATAAGCGTAAGGCGTTTTTTTTTATGTAAGTCTGGCTAAATATAACTTACAATCACACTGCGTCATCCCCTACTACAGTCCAGCTTCTTATCGGGGACAATTGACGCGTCGTGCGCCGAATTATGAACATTATAGATACCAGAACCTGTGGCGACCTAATATTTAATATTTAAATAAATCCAATACTTAGGCTATAGGTTCCCAAATTTATTCGACCCTTTAAGACACAATATTACACACGGCTCACCTGGAAATTTCCTTCATGGCCTCCTGGGGCCTAGGCCTGTCGGGGCCTGTGCTTATTTTTTTATGAAAAGTAATGACGAAAATTCCGTTTCACGTAGGTATATAGTCGCAAAACAAATAAGGATTAATTACCAAGGCATCTTTTGCAATAGACGGATATTTTTGCTGTTGTCTTATTAATAATTCTGACTTTCCCTCTTTTTTCGTTATATTCTACTTCACGGTATTTATCTGATCTGATATCGATCAACTCTTCTCGAGAACATTTTCGCGGGGTCCGCGAGAAACCTGTATACCCCAGGTTGGGAAGCACTGTCTCATATGGAACGATTATCAATAAAAGCTTACACAGAAAACTTGACTATTTGAATAAAACTATGATGTTTATTTAAAATATCACAACAATCTATATATATAAAAATGAATGTCTGTGTGTATGTCCGCTATGGACTACTAAACCGCTAGACCGATCGATGTGAAACTTTACAAATTTATTGAGTACACTCCCGCAATGGTTTCTGGCCTACCAACCTCTCCCCACAACCACCCCCCAACCTCCACCACCCAATTTTTTTTTTTTAAACTTTACGAATTTTTCGAGTTCACTCCTTCGAAGGTTTTTGGCATACCCTCCCATACGCCCCCCAAACCCCACCCCGCCAAACAACCCTCCTCCCCCCAAAAATTGATATCGAATTTTTACAAATTTCTACTACACTTCCGCGAAACTTTCTGGCGAACACCCCCTCCCCTACCCCACCCTCCCCCAATCACCCTTACAATTGCTGGCGTAGCAACGCGCGCAGGGTACAGCTAGTACATTAATAAAAATGGAGGAAATTTTTGAATAATATTGCCAATATCTCTTATTTTCTTTGACTTCGACCACTAGGGTTTGTATAAAAAAACATATTTTGTACTTATTCCAGAGATAATTTAATACGACCAGTACCAATGTTAGCTCATCGCTAGCATTTTAAGCCTGGGCTGTAGAGTCGGAGTCAGAGTCATCGCGGCGTTTTGTTCTGAATCGTACTCGGAGTCGAATATTTTGAAAAGTTGAACTTTTTATTTATGCATATAATATGTCAAATTTGGCTATAGGCCACTATATTGTATGCAAAAATAAAAAGCTTTTCAAAATTTCCGACTCCGATTACGACTCAGGCGAAAACGCCGCGACGACTCCGACTCCACAGCCCTGCTTTTTTCAAATCAATCGTTAAACCACTCTTTTGAAAGGCTTTATAGAAATAACATACAAAAACGACATTATGTGTTGCTATGCTGGTGTGCAAATAGTGAGATTGACATTTTTGTCGCCATCCGCGCAATCTGCATTCTTGCCGTGTGAGACAGCATGAGAAAGTCGAAACAGAAGATAAAACGAGCTTAGCGTGTGCTTTTTGGGAACTTGGCTATTATTTCTGTCCGAAGGATTATTCGATGCAATCAAATTATTTTCTCTCTTTTACGGATGAAACAATTCTCCACACTGACTAGACCAGTGGTCCCCAACCTTTTTACATCTAAGGACCGGTAGAAAAAGAAAAAGAATTTCGCGGACCACTAATACTGAAATAAACATGGTTTTTATTGAATAAAGAATTTCGACAGAACGTGCCTGATGGAATTTCAATATCAAATCTGATTCGTTTAAATTTTGTACTTTTCCGTACACGAATGTACTTGAACTGACGCGTAGTAGACAGTTTGTATCGTTGATGTACAAGAATAATATTAGATCACTAAGTAAAATTTTTATGAACGAATTCAATATGAATTAGCGAAAATTTTGATGAATATGTGTTTCAATGAATTATGTGGTCTAATTATTATTAATTAATAATTATTATTCATTTAAATTTGTGTACGCAACCTTCATATAATGGGCGTAAATAACGAACGATCGCTGAGTATGTTGCAAACTTAACTAATCCTACAAACTTTAAATCATAGATTCCCAACCTTTTTTCAGATGTCGACCCCTTTTTATGATAGCCATTTGACCCGCGACCCCCAAGGCCAAATTGAAAAAGGCATTTTTCATAAGGTAGTCATCATCGAAAATACATTTAGGTGGAACTTTTTTAGTTGACTGTATAAGGGGTCTCAGAAAAAACGTCATGGGTTGGGGACCCATGCTTTAAAGCAAATAAATATGTATCATAAACGTATTTGAATACAACTAAATATATAGGAACAGAATACAAAGAATTGTATATAGACATTTCAATTATAGTTAAGTTTGTAGTGGGGTTGTATTATATATAAACAATATTATATTATCTGTTGCTATGCACATAATATAATGTTGGCAGAATGAGACGGCATGAAAAAAACGAAACGGAAGATATAACGAATTTGGCTTGCGTTTGAAGGGACCTTGGCAAAAGTTTTAAGCTATTATATCTGTCTGATGGATAATTCGATGCATTCAAATGATTTTATCTTTTTTACGCGTGAAACAATTTACGACACTGTCTTGACTGTAATAACGAACGGTCGCGCAGCAATTTTCAAACTTATTATATATAATCCTACATGCCTTAAAATGAATTATCATTTAATTAATTAACAAAAACGTATTTGATTACAACTGTAATATATTGGAATAACAGAATCAAAGGAATTAATATAAATTATAGAAAAAAATTCACTCACATAATAAAATTTATGACAGTACCTTGTCTACAAGTGAAATTGAACTGTAAATTATTAAAAGTTCTTATGAGAGATAATAAATTGAAATATATTATAATGAATGCTATTGGAATGTCAGTGACATACATATGTATATAATTATCATAGTCATAAAACAAGAATGTGGAGTTGGAGTTGTTGTCGTCGCGGCATTTTGGTCGGAGTCGTACTCGGGGTGGGAAATTTTGAAAAGCTTGAACTTTTTCTTTTTGCATATAATATGTCAAATTTGGCTATTGGCCGGATTAGTTGGTTAATATATAATTTAATACACATAAATGGAGTCGTGAAGTTGGAGTCGTGTTTTTGGTCAATGTTGGAGTCGGAGTCGTGCGTCTGGTCAATGTTGGACTCAAGAGTCGTAATTGTTTGAAACAACTTCACAGCCCTACATAATACTTTTAAATAATGAGCAGAAAATTGAAAACTCTCGTCGTCCAACAAAAAACCATTAATCAAAAGATTATGTCGAACATATTTTGATACAGTAACAATTTGCACAATACTTTAAAATTGAATATCAACTGTACGCAATTTTTCCAAACTCTAATCAATATTTTCGTGCTGACCATTTTGGGAAGGCATAATAATAAATGTTCTTGAATTCTCAAATAAATTTATGTGTATTTGTGTCATTGGTGTTTTGATTTTCGATTTGTTTTTACTCTTATAATCTGTACATAAATATTACATGTTTTGTGTCTATAATGCCATTCTTTGTAGCATATTTTTGTGTTTTGTTATATTTTATGTCTCTGTGCTAAGTCTGGTCCGTGGTACAATAGTCAACGTCGTTGGCTTCCATGACGGACCGTCCTGGTTCGATTTCCAGTACGAGCAGATATCAGTCGACAAACCGAATTCTGTTCGAAGGCGATGGGTGATGTTAAAAATCCCTCTCCACCTTTACGATCCCAAAAAAGCGCGGCACGCAGCGAGAGTGATTATCCAAACGCTAGTCCTGTCCTAGTCTTCGTATCCTTTCAATCACCATCGACACTTTACTTTAACAAGGTTCTAACTGACCTTGATACTGTTTTGAGATTGATTAAAATACACTCGTTATAATGTGGAAGTAAAAATATTTCAAATTACTTATTTTAGGCATAATTTTTCACAACTCTTGCTGAAAAATAATGATCTTAAAGATCTATGGATGGAAATAATGATGACAATCTTAGAAAATTGTCAAATAAATTTAGTAAAGAAACTCCGTTATTCAATCAAAGATAATTCTGAAATTCAAATATATGATAGAATGCGGTTATTACAAGCTTTTCCGACCAATAGGTCATTTTAGGCAAAAGTGACAATTAAAAACTTTTCAAAGTAAGGTAACGATATATAATTTTTGTCCTCCAATAAACAATTTACTGCATGATTAATGAAGTATCACTGGAAAATGTTCCGCAACCGTTGCAATGGTAAGTCCGAAGATGCATCTGGGGCGAAATAAGAAATATAATACATGGAATAAGTTATTCTAAATTTTATGTCAGTTGTCAAATTCTTAACCGGATTATCTTCCGTGATTGTATTGATCGAATACTGTGTATTGGTCGAATACTGTGTGTTGATCGAGACCTCGGTATTGATCGAATACTTTGTATTAATTAAACTCGAAGTTGTTTGTAATTGTGTGACTTTACAAAAATAAATGAAGCCTATGTATTTGCTTCATTTAAATATATTACAAAAAAATAAGTTTATAAATGTGCAACTCTCAAATCTACTTTCAGAAATACATCACCAACAAATTGCCTATAGTCTAAAAAAATGATTGACATTTGACATATACATACACTTATAGGAATAGGCTCACAAGCAATATGTATGCTCAAAACATGAATGTGTTGAAAAAAAACACAACGATATTGAAAATTATATGTGCCTACCAGTGACGGCTGGTGACGGGGTGTTATGATAGTTTTTTTCCGTACTACGGAAGAGAAACAGTTCATAATTTCTTACCATCTAGAAGTGTTTTAAAATTGAATGGAAAGAACTCGCAAAAATGGTTGAATTTTTTGCACCCACCCCGTCACCAGCCGCCAATAAGAAAGATTTTGATGGTTTACTGCCAATTTCTAATTTCTTATATACTCTATATTATGTCGCTTAAATTTTATCCCACCCAAACGATATAAATAATAAATTTTTGTTACCGCCACATTTTATTTTTGATAAATGTAAAAAATTGTCAAGTTGTCGATGGTATGTACCTACCTATTCATTGATTACGTTTGACGTCATCATAACCTTAAATGAGGTGAGAAATTTAGTATTTTCTAGTTTTATTACTACATTTTATTCATAGCCATGAAATAGATCGAAACATTTTGTGATGAGCGAGACACAACTTATCAAATCTGGTAGATTTCAATTGGTGGTAATATTGGTTCGCCCCTTAGTTCGATTTAACCTCACTAATGAGTGGGTGGTTGAGCGATTGATTTACAACAAGTTTTCTTGATAATAAGCTTATTTGGAAAGCAAAATTTTGGTTTCCATACGCTGTTTTCTATGAATCGAATTTGATATGCCAATCTTGAGAGAGAATTGTAAAGATTTGAAATTCGTTAAATCACAAACTAAGTCTAATGTCAAATAATATAGCGGTGATTTGTTTATTTTATTTATATTGAAATTGTTCTGATCTTAATAACATGAAATTCGTTTGGCGTATAAACCCATTTCTTTTTTTACGCGATAGATTGATTCTAAGAAGAAGCGCGCATAAAAAATCGCGTAACATAACCTTACTTTCAAATGAATTGAATAATGGTTCCATAGATAAAAATATCGCGTACAAAGTATCGAAAATATATGAAAAAATGAAATTTAGTCTTAAAATTTGCGCAAAAATTATATAAAATATATTCCATATGAAATTTCATTTCTTTATTGATTTAAAATATGCATTAGGAAGCAGATAGGTACATATGTATGCATGTATAATTGAATTCAATACTACGAGTTATTCGCTGCTGTCATTGTTGGTTTGCAAATGTGTATAATAGTTCGCGATTTTTTTAAAAGAATGTGATTTGATGAAATGCAGCTATTCCTAGATTCTTGATCTGAGCTAATTATTATGACATTTGATTTTTTAAGGTTAATTATTTATCTTTACAATAAATTCTGTTATA
>JAHFWI010000245.1:0-13742 GCA_028554975.1 Himalopsyche kuldschensis | reverse complement strand
TGCATTTGAAAAAATATAAATACATATATATATTTATATACATACATACATGTACATACGTAATCCCAATTCATCCCCAATTAGTCCGAATAATCGAGGTTCTACTGTATTTAAAGCTATGCACTTGATACCTTAACTTTTAGATTGCAAGAGCCGATTAAATCGGGATTACTATCTAGCGAGAATTGCCAGATACGACGGCTCGCCATCTTGAAATAATAAAAATATGAGCTACATTTGGAACGGCTAGTCTAACATATTGCTCCAGGGGTATATAACATTTTTAATATATGTAGTTATTTTTCAATAATTATTACCTGCATCGATATTTTGAGTTTATATGATAATAAAATGTTTTTAAATGTGACAGATTGATATTAGGTATTTCTCGAAGTGAAAGCTAATCTGGGTTTTTATTAATTAACGTAAATTAGTATTTAGTAAATTTATTAAGAATTGAATTATACTTTTGTAACGGCTTCATTAATATTAGTTTGGTCATTAATAATTCGTAATTGCAAAAGCAATAAACAGATAATTTGTGATTTTTGCTAAATATATTTCAATAAATAAACTTCATTTCATATTTTATTTTTGCGCCGCCTTTGGAAGAATGTACACCCACAAAAAAATATTTACAAAAAAAGTGGCACGCACTGTTTAAAAATTATCGAACACATTTTATCAAGGCATTTTTATGACTTAATAGAGGCAATTCTCTCTATTTAATCAAAATAGGCTTGGCAACCATAGAGTTATAGTAAAGATTTAAAAAAACATTCAAATTTTTATTTGCCCTTTTATGGATCTTCATTTTATGGATTTTTTTATTGATTTGGTTTTTTTAATATTTTACGACAAAATACTCCTTTAGATTTATATTTAATTTAGTGCTAAGGAAGACAATGGTATTGAGAGACCTTAGCTGATTATTTTAATTGTTTGTTTCTATTCACTTACCTGCAGCAGGTGTTTCCAAAGAAATGAAATTTCCACAGCACTTTGGAGTCAGTTGTTTGTATGTTTAACTATGTTGAACTGAATTTGAACGATTCTTCAAGAAATGACTTGGGGTGCGGCTCGAAGTGGATTTGCAGATATCGGAGTACAGATATCAGAGTTGTGATTAATAATCATTTTGATGGTTATTTTTTGAACCAGAATTTGATTGTGAAATTGGCAAATACAAGATTAACTCTTTGCGATTAGTTGTAGCTTGATTTGATAAGTAGTCATGTTTGCGATGGCCATGGGCGATAGCGAAGGATTAAGCGCTCTTTAACCGTTCTAAAGCTAACGACACACTGGTGGGAAACTATGTTTAAGGGGTTACATGGGTTTCGTGGGTTCAAAAAATCGACTCAGCACTTTCCACAACATCTCAATAATATTTTCCTAAATTTTCAAGTCGATCCGAATAATAGTTTTGGAGATACAGCCTTTGGAAGGTGTGCGCTCCAAGTCAGGTATACAAGGGTTCAAAACTTTAAACGCGTTTTTCTCGGAACCGTGTTTTCAAAGTCGGTTGTCAAATGTTCTCAAAAACTACACAACCGATCTTGATGAAATTTGACACAGGTGTTCAAGATACAATTTACTCGTGCTTGGACGAAGGATTTTTTTGTTCAATTACAACTATTTAAAAAAAAACAAAATGTCAAGCAAATTTGACCGAAATTTTCATTTTTTTGGAAAAATGTCTGCCAAAATTTCAATTTTTACTTTTTGTTTCTTTCCTTCGTTCAAGCACGAGTTTATTGTCTTAACTAAACCACTTATTTTTGTTTTTTCATTTGAGATGATTTTGTCATGAGTTATGCTGACAACGCGGACGCACCTTTTTTCCGAGGGGTCACCGGAAATGACGTCACAAGAGTGGAGGAGTTTTAATTATTTTTTTTTGAAAATTTCAGAAACTATTCTTTAAATATGTATCTATAAGACAGAAAAAAGTTTGAATTAAATAAATAATTTTTTACATAGAAAAAAAAATATTGAAAATAGGCCTTTTTTTACCCGACGAAACCCATGTAACCCCTTAAGGCGTCAAATAATAGTATTTCTCAAATTATCACATCGAATATGTATCCGAGATCTCTAAAGCGCACAAAATTAATATATACTTTTCGTTTTAATAGTTTTCAGCTGTTTACAGGGCTGTCAAAACTTTTGATACAATATTTCAATATTATTTTACATGTATATATGTTTCAAACCAATTGAATAAATACTAATTATTCATAAATCATAAGAAAAATTCAACAAAAATTCAATTTATGGTAGCCAACCGGGATGCAAAATTGACATAATATTATAAACTGTGTGTGGCAACCCTTATCGAGGATTCGTAAATACTCTCTAAAAGCAATGTGGTATGGTAATTAGCATGGGATTGCTTTCACCGCCGATCGCCTTACCGCTTAGACGTGTTTTATATTACTTTCGTGTGTGACTCAAGCACAAACTTCTTCGATGTCTGACATGGAGATCCTGACGCTAACAATTCGTGAGCAGAGTGAACTGATCAAAACTCTTTGTAAAAAAATCGAGCATATTGAAAAAGTGATCAGTGAACGATACGACATAAGTGATTTTAATGTCAGTGCAAGTGCTTCGTCCGACCAAAATTTGTCTACGATAATTGCTCAACGTAATGACACTAAAGTGACGGCAACGCCGGTAATGACATCATTACCGGTAATAGCACGGATTCAAACTCGAGCACAGGCGAAACGGAGCAATGAAGTAATCAGTACATCTGATAAAAAGATTGCGACCAAAATATCGACCAAAATATCAACGAAACGTCCCGAGGAGCACCAGGATATAGCGCTGCCTATCCCTGTAGTGGTACCAACTCCGAAGCCGGTGGAAGAATGGACGACGGTACAACGGAAACGACGTGTTGCTATTCGAGGAAGTTTGGGAGGGAAGAATGACATCACTGAGAGTCTTAAGAATAATGTCAATTACTACCATTTCCACCCTTTTCATCCGGAAACGTCTAGCGACGATTTAATTAGATATCTAAATAAGCTTAAAACCGATAAGTTCACAGTAGTTAAGCTAAAGTCGAAGGGTGACTACGCGTCTTTTAAAGTTGGGATCCCTTCTAAAATATCGGGACTTGTTCTTAAGGCGGAAAATTGGCCACGTCACTCATGTATCAAACAATGGGTGACAAAGATGGAAACGCCACGATTACCTTCGAGTTGACGCAAATCGAAAAAAAAACTATCATTTTACTACCAGAATGTTCGTGGCTTGAAGACAAAATGTAAAGAGTTTTTTGGCAGTGTTTTGGTTGACGACTATGATGTCATAGCGTTAACGGAAACTTAGCAGTGTTTTCAGTCGTGAATATTTTGGTAGTGACTACAATGTATTTAGAAGGGATCGAGACTCCGGTGCAGGCCACAGGCAGGGTGGAGGTTGTCTTTTGGGTGTTAGAAATATGGAAGGGTTGCAGGCTGAACGCTTTCATGCTTTGGGGACATCTAATGAGGATCTTTGGGTTAAACTAACGTGTGCCGGAGACACTATCTATATTTGTGTTTTATATTTTCCTCCAACAAGTACCCTGGAGGTTTATAAATTATATTTTGATACGGTATTGTCAAATTTTAGTTTACTTAGTGGAAGAAGAGTCATTGTGATTATTACAAGTAGTCATTGGGAATTTTGAGAATGGTGACTTCACGAAGCTACACTCTTTAATGAGTGAAGTAGACTGGAGTGAGATCTATGAACATCGCGATGTGAACGAGGCGGTAAATCATTTTTATAACTGTATTTATAATGTGTTTGATAAATGTTTCAAAAGGAAACTGCCATGTCGTAGTGGAAGACGATATCCGAGGTGGTTTTCTGGAGGAATTATCAGGGACATACAAACGAAGCATGCTTATCATAAGGCTTGGAAGACTAGTAATAGTCTTCGAGATTATGACCAATTTAGCAAATGTCGATACAAGCTTAGACAAAGTGTTCGGTTAGCCTACCGAACATATTTGGGAACGATGGAAGATTGCATTCGCGGAAATTCTAATTTTTTTTGGAATTATATCAAGTCAATACGAAACGATGGTGGATTTGTAGAGTCAATGAATTGGAAGGGTCATCCGGTGGCGGGTCTTGGAGTGGCAGAAGCGTTTGCTGGCCATTTCAAATCTGTGTACTCGAGTGATATACCACACCTTAATATTGAATCAGTTTTGAGAAATCGGACTGATGGTGCCCAATACATTGATGCAATGCAGATCGATGAAGCGGATATTGTATATTTTGTTAAGAAACTTAAAAACACTTGCTCACTTGGTCCTGACAGGGTCCCAACGTGTTTTTTAAAAGGATGTATTGACCTCATCAAGAGTCCGTTGTCCTATATATTTAACCTTGTAATGAAATTAGGAATTTTCCCTGAAAAATGGAAAATATCTAAGGTTACGCCAATTTTTAAGAGTGTTGCAGAATCACCAGTCGAAAATTATAGACCAGTGGCTGTTCTCTCAGCGCCAGCAAAGGTTTTAGAGATGATCATGCATCACATGATACTTAAAAGAATTGAACCATTTATAATAGGTGAACAGCATGGATTTAGAGCCGGGAGATCAACCGATACACACTTGATGGTGTTCACGGATTACGTGGCGACGGCATTAGATAAAGGAATACAAGTTGACTGTTCTTACAATGACTTCGCGAATGCGTTTGACAGGGTCGATCATGACATACTTTTGGAAAAAACTACAACTAATCGGTTTGTCTGACGGCTTTGTTAGGCTTTTTGCGAGTTATTTTCGGAACAGGAAACAATACGTAACGTATGGGCTCTTTGAATCGCCACCGTTCTCCACGTATTCTGGTGTTCCACAAGGCTCAAACTTAGGGCCAATGCTGTTCACTATATTTATAAATGATATCGTAAAAGTCATCAAAAATTCAAAGTTCTTATTATTCGCTGATGATTTGAAGCTTTTTTTAAGGGTTGTCACCTTGGATGATTGTCACCGTCTCCAGTCTTATATAGACAATATAATAGAATGGAGAAGATGTAACAAACTCGATTTTAATATTGATAAATGCAATCTTTTATCGTTTACAAGGGGATCACGAGTATTATTTTGTCGGTATTCAATGAATGGCCGAATTCTCTCGCGGATTTCATCAGTTAAAGACCTTGCCGTACAATTTGAGAGCAAACTTACATTCAATAATCACATTAAGACTACTTGTAATAAAGCATTGAAAATGTTGGGCTTTATCCTCCGTACTACCAAGGACTTTCCAGGAGTAAAAATTTTGATACTAATGTATAATTCTTTAGTTCGAAGCCGGCTTGAGAGTGGATCGATTGTTTGGGCCCCAAGAGGTGCGAAATATGTTCTTATGGTGGAGAGGGTTCAGAAGAAGTTTTTGAGAATTCTCTATTTGAGGACATACGGATACTACCCATGGCTTTATCCAACCGATTTTCTTTTAGGCATGCTCACGTTCAATAGTTTGAATACTCGAAGAGAAATGTACCTGGCCACATATTTCTTTCGACTTATCCGAGGCCAAAATGAGAATTCCACCATTCTTGAGAATGTTAAATTGAATGTCCCTGATAATTTTTTGAGGAATCGTGAACATGAGTTGTTTGTTCTTCCAAGGGGTAGAACCAGTCTGCCAATGGGAATGTCACTGGGAAGAGCTTTAACAATTTTAAACGGCATTGCTTCGGATGTCGACATATTTCATATTGACGTGAGTGAGTTCAGACGAATACTATATTTTATGAATAAAAGTTGACTTTGTCAGAATTCATTCGGTTGACTGCTTTGAAAATTTCTAATGTGATATTAATAATATTTTTTCCTCTGTTTTTTATGACTATTGTAATTTTCATCTTATTTTTAATTTTTAATTAATTTGTGATTTTTATTATATATTTACATGTATGTATGTATATATATATAAATGCATGTATTTATATTTGTCAAATCCATGGCGCATTGGCGTCAGCTGTAATGCCATGATTTGCTTTTTCTTAAATAAATAAATAAATAAATAAGGGATCAAAAACATTTAAGCCCTTAAATTAGTTTTAAGGTATTGTCCTTTTTTAATTTTTGAAAAAGTCGTACAGGTTAAAAGAGCACTTATATTATGCTGCTAATTTGATAATATCTATTTAATTATTGACGTGTTTAATAATATTTTTTACCAATCGGTATCTTTTTTAATATAAAATTTAAAATAACTTTGATTATTCCACGTATTGTGTAACTAATTGTGACACGTGTTTCGCCTCTTTCAGAGGCATGAAAGAGGCGAAACACGTGTCACAATTAGTTACACAATACGTGGAATAATCAAAGTTATTTTAAATTTTATATTAAAATGAACTTCCACAAAGTTACCGCCGAAACCATCGAAAATATTGGTATCTTTTTTATTTATTTAAGATATGCATTGACCCGTCCCAACTTGGTCACATGTAGGGACTCCAATTACTCGTCATCTCAACTACTCGAGTATCGAGTAGTAAAATTGAAAAATACTCGAGTACTCGAGTATACTCGAGTAGTTTCAGATGTACCAAAATATATACTATTAATTCACATTTTTGGAAATAAATAGGGGATAAATAAATAAAAAAGCTTATTTAATTTCATTGATACATTTAATTCATTTTACTAAACACATATTTTAAAAATAACAAAGAATTAAATGTTTCAAATTTAAGATTTGTTCTAATTTTAGTTTTAATTATTCCCGCAGTTGAAAAAACTCTCTCGGTAGCTGTGGACGTTGGTTTTATCGTTAGCAATGAATTGAATAGTGTATCTAATTTATATGTCCGCTGCTTAAAAGAATCTAACTTTTTAAAATCTTCTTTTAAATTTTGACTACAAGAATGTTTAATGAATTTAGTTTTCGGTTTATGAGATATCGATGAAATGGCATTTTTCAACTCTTGTTGAATAGGATCTTTATCTTTAAAATATACATATAATAGGGCATATAGAGAACTGAAAATTTGGCTATTTGTAAAAAAAAATAGTTGGGCATGTGTAGAAAAAATAAAAAATAAATATTTTCCATGTCTTCTTTGTGTAATCAATCATAATTCGAAAGCCACGTCGATTTTACCACAGAAAAATACATTATTATTTAGGGGGAGATAGAAATATACAAACAGTAATGTGTGAGTAGCTACCACTGCATTTTAGCCGAGCGAAACAGTCGTAAAAATGTTATGAGTTAGACAGAGAGTGCAATACATACAATATTCGATTGAGTTTGTATATTTTTTGCAGTTTACATCGCGGTACAACAGCGGAAGTACACGTGCACATTGTTCTTACATGCTACAAACTTTTAAAAAGCTTATTCCGTTATCTAACTTTGCCAAGTTTTTAACTGTCATAACATTGTTTATTTGTGATTCGGAAAATTTTCACAATGGCCAGACAATATCTGACACAGGAAGAAATGAATAAAATTGCTGAAGAGTTTAGTGATAGTGATACTGATTCCGATAAAGATTTTGAGAACATTGCGGGTATTTCGGATGCCGAAGATATGGAGGATGATGAATGTTGTGGTCACCATATTTTTTAAGGAATACCTACTAATAATATAACAAATTTTAATCATGATACGGCGCCATTGAAATGTGTTAAAAAATATTTTCATTGAATATGATGAAACTGCGTCAGTTAAATATAATTTCTTGGAATGTTCACAAATTCACAGAATGAATATAATCTAGTTAGTATTTTAGTAAAGATCCCGATATTTTGTTATTTCTTATAATTAAAAATATGTTTCCATTAAGAGTTTGTGTTTTTATTGCAAATGTTCAAGCACATTTGTGTGACAGATTTGTAATGTGTTTTTATGGTAGTAAAATTGTTCATTCAGAGAACGAATTTACGCGGCTGTGCTTTTATTTTGACACACATGTCTCCATCCTCTTCCCTTCCGCCAGGCCTCCTCTCCCCTTTCGCCAGTGCCCCTCGTCGACCGTCAAACACAACACGCGACGATCACGCTTTGTAAAGTTTCAAACGTCTTCGAGACACATTCTAGGTTTCTTACGCCTATGTATATATTTTTTGTAAATAAAATTTGGATAGAGATGTTTTAAAGCTAGGATCGAGTATTTACTCGAGTATTATTCAATATACCCGAGTATCGAGCACTTGAAAAATGGACGAGTATACTCGAGTATCGAGTACTCGATACTCGAATTGGAGTCTCTAGTCACATGTCTAGAACGATCTCGATCAATCTTGTAAAAATAAAACGTTCTAAATATATATTTTTTAAATTTTTATTTGTAAAAACTTGCCTATTACGATGCGATTGTGCCGTCATTTATCCATAATAACAAAATTAAAATATTTATGACTCATCAGTTACAATTGATTTTAGTTAGTAAAATCCCTAAAACACTTGCCTGTCCAAACGGCTCCCGTAAAGGGTTAAGCCATTCACAAGTTGAATATTCCACTTAATATAGTGAGTAAGTATTAATAATTTAAGCTGCTACTAACCAGGGCTGTGGGGTCGTACTCGGAGTCGGAAAATTTTATAAGTTTGAACTGTTTATTTTTGCATTTAACATGTAAAATTTGGCTTTTGGCCGCATTGATTGCGTTGATATTTAATTGAATGCACATAAATAGGAAAATTAGTGAAAAAAAATGACGATATTAACATTTTTTAGTCGGAGTCGTGTTTTTGGTAAATGTCGGAGTCAGAGTCGTGGTTTTGGTAAATGCAGGAGTCGGAGTCGGACTTTTTTTTACCGACTCCACAGCCCTGGTATTCACAGAAAAAAATAGTTATTCATTCAAACACAAAACCAAAAGTTCAAAAATATAATGCTTTTTACTCAAAATCGTTAATTTTCTCTAATTCCAATTGATTTGGCAGACTTTAAATCTGTGGATGCGATGAAGATATGCAAAAATAAATATTTTAGAAAGATACGCATGAGAAATACCGAAAATCATTCCAAGTTGAATAGAGACTCCAAATATTTATAACTTTACAGTCAATTTAAAAGGTAGGAAGGCGATGCTGTTTTTATCCCATTGTTGTTTTGATGACGCTCAAAACTATATTTATCATAAAGATATGACGACATTTATTATAAATACATACTTTTAACCAGTTCTTTAATCTTTTACGGGTTATAAATTTAATTTGCAAATGCAAAAATTGTTTACTATGATGATTTCGTCACAAGCTTAGACAAATTTCATTTTTCTTGTAAACTTGAGCACTAAAACACAATCACTTTTTTTTTATTCGATACTTACTAAGTATTGTTATATTTCAAATTATATTTCAAATCGTAATCAATAAAATAATTTTTTAAGATTCGAAAAAGAGATCGGTCCTCAATTGAATTTCTCAGTTAAATTGTATTTTGTGTAAAAATGATAATATACTATGTTTTTACCTGTGTTGATAATGCTCGCCATGAGCGAAACCGGTCCTGATGAAATAAATCTCATGTGGAAAAAGTACTAAAATTGTGTTATTATTTTTATTATAATGCCTTTCCAACAAGTATTGACAGTGAACACCTTAAAAGTGATAAATGTTTTTTATTGAATAATATATTTAGGATATGTTATAATATATAAGGACTATCCAGGTTTATTACGTTTTCGATAAGATGTATAATTATATGTCAAATACCCGATATTCTATCTTAAAAAATACAAAAGGTTGAGTATCACAAATAAAAGAAAGTTAAAATATATACATTATTATGCCACAAGATGTTGAACAGCTGATGTCCATTTTTTTTTAAATGTCTCACAGTTTTAAAGGTATATTTAGGGCCCAGGTTTATAAAGGTTTATAAAGGCACACAAAAAATTTAGCAAAAATCGGGATATTTCCGAATGAGCTCACCATTATCGTAAATCTAAATATAATACTGTAATAAACTTCACACACTCGTATTGCAGTCATCTTTTCGACGCCGTGTTCCATTCGATATAACAACACGCATTGTTCTTAATTTAATGACAGCTGTTGCCTTTATATTATTTTTTAATGTCTGCTGTTGAGGAGTTTGTACAATACGCATAACAAATTTCATAATTTGATCCCAAATTCAGTATTTCTTAAATGGCGGTTTCGATCGGTCGCAATTCGATTTTTCTTAAATTTACCGGCAAGAAATGGGCTTTTTTACACAACAATTTGAAATAGTGGAAACTGGGAACCAATTTATGTCAGTCATTAAGTTTTTAAGTAAATTAGATGAAATGTATTTCGCAAAACACACGTTAAATGGTGATTCAATTTTAATTTTTATTAGAATTGTCGAAAAAAAAATATCGGACTTTTTTCGGGCAAGGTTGGAAAATATCAGTTGTGCAGCCTCTACACACAAGTGAGACTGGTTGAAGGAGATGGAGGCATATCTACTACATGCCGATGCTACAGACAGTGGTGTCTGGTGATAGAGTATTAGGGAGTACAAAAAAAGATTCAACTATTTTTGCAAGAGTTCTTTCCTATTCATTGAATTTTAAAACACTTCTATAACATTGCTTTTCAATTCAGATGTTTGCAATACCAACGGAGTGTCAGTCTTATGAATTTTTGGCTGTCCGTAGTACGGAAAAATAGTTGAATCTTTTTTTGTACTCCCTAATACTCTGTCGCCAGCCGCCACTGGCTACAGATATACATAAAAATTAACATTCAATGGAGATAACCACATTTGTTTTAAACCATGCCACAAAGCAGCTCTTTGTAGCTTGTTTTGCGCAGCATTAAAATTCCTAATGTTGAGATTTTGCTTTTATGGAATCTATTGGAAACAGGTATTCTCAAAGATCACCTTGTTTTGCAGTAAAATGTAGTACCTCAGAGTCGGATTTAAAGAACGATATATCTTATATTTACAAGTTAGTTACAAAATCTAATAATTTCTCATTTAGCAAGTCGTCACCTTACTTTGAAAAGGTTCTAACTACTCTTGACTATGTCTTGAGATATGAGCGTTTGAAGTTTCGATTGATCATAGTATTTAATTCACTTGTAACAAATAAGTCAAAATGTATCAAATCAGTTATTTTAACCAGGGCTATGGAGTCTGAGTCGGAGTCGGCGCGGCGTTGTGGCCGAAGTCGTACACGGAGTCGGAAAAAGTTTGAACTTTTTATTTTTGCATTTGATATGTCAAATTTGGCTTTTGGCCGCATTGATAGGGTTGATATTTAATTGAATACACATAAATAGGAAAATTAGGGGAAAAAAGTGACGATATTAACCTTTTTTTAGTCGAAGTCGGAATCGTGGTTTTGGTAAATGCTGGAGTCGGAGTCGGAGTCGGACTTTTTTTACCGACTCCACAGCCCTGATTTTAACTTTTGCCTGGCTGAGGGTGAAACAGTCGACTACCACTGCTTCTTTATCTTAAATATCTATCTTAATATTACTGATACAATGTGTACACTTGGTATTCTTAAATCATTGTTTTTTTCATCTTTTGCAGTAAAAAAATATGATTTTGATAGAATGGTTTCGTCGCAATTAAATAAAAAAGAAAATAAGTCGGATTATTATTGACCGAAAACCATATACATATATTCTCGGTACCAATTGCCAGTATTAAAAGTTCATTGCGCATACGCGATAAGATAACGATATCTTATCTCAAACGCGCTTCTTTCAGCGAACATTTCAAATCAAATGGATACTTTTTTCATTGAGAGGTGTAGATAAGAAATTTCATTCACGGTTCGCATCGCCAGTCTAGAATAATCAAGAACACGATCAGGTTGTATCATTCATGCGCGACTTAAAATATGAATAATTATAGGACAATTATCGATTTTCATAATTTTTTTTATAGAACGATTTATAAAGATACGTCAAAGCATAATCAATCGTTTTTTTACTGCAATCAATGCTATACCACTGAATCACGGGCCACTAATTCTGAAATAAAATGGTTTTTTTTTTCAATTCAGTCGAGTTTCGATGAATTATGTGGGTTAAGAATAATTATCACGTACAGTAGAACCTCGAATATCCGGACTAATTGGGGATGAAGATAGTCCGGATAAGGACAAATCCGGATAATCGAAAAAATCATAATTGACAGGAAAAGACAAGTATATTCAGTATAAATAATTTATATTACTTTAGATTAATACATATGTAGCTATAATAATACATTATTTTTTATTGAAAAAATCAATTATCGATTTCTGCTTAAAGCTAGCTTTTCTTTCGATGCTGCCAAATCACGAATACTTTGAAGAAACATATGTAAGTGGTCTTGAATAGCACTCCTCTTGACTCTCATTAAACAATTGGTAAACTTCAAGATTTTTTTATATCCGAGATCGTTGACGTTCCGACACCATATTATATCCAATTTGTCTTTTAATGAAACTACGACACGTTTTCTCTTGGTTGACATATCGGTAATATTAAAAATAAGTATGAAAATCGTGATCAATTTTTAAGAAACAAACGTTCGATGCCCATCGAATTTGGAACATCGAACAAATGCAACGATCAAAATATTAAGACTGCATTCCATCACGTACGTAAACAGTGGACGCAATTCGCCACGTGTATAACAGCGAATTTGTAATATTTTTTTTATTTTGACAAATCCGGATAATCGAGGTTCTACTGTTTTTGAATGCAAAATCGCAAATACTTATTACCAGATAATTACATGGAAATGTCGATAAATAACTCGTGGAAAGTTTTTGCGGCCCAGCACTGGGCTGCGGACCACCGGTTGGGGAACATTGTGCTAGAATATGATTAGTACAAACTTTTGTAATTTTTGCCAGAATGTTGGTTAGAACCTTTTCAAAGTAAGGTAACGAAGTTGTAATTTTTTTAGCTTGTTCGATACATGCAATAATGCTTCTCAATATGTGTTGTGATTTCTAAGCAATCGATGAGATAAATTGTGTTTTTTTTGTCCATATCCGCTCGCTATTCGGAGCATATGGCCGCCACACGGTGCTTTCAAAATTCTCTATCTCCCGCCAACTTTCTCGCATCTTCCTCGTAGCTCCCCTGAATAAATCCTATGAATGGTCATCAATGGCCTTGCGCGGCGTCAGGATCATATTGATTGTGTGTGATATTCAATATCCGTGTTGATGCCCTTCAGTAAAAGAGTAATTGCACTGCGTTCCTGTATGTGCAGGTCCAACGGTAGTTAGCCAGTTTAAGTGATAAGTGACATACTATAACATACTTTTATATATTATTTTAGATAGTTTAGGTTAGGTCTTGTTTCGAACACTGCCGCAGCGGCCATGTTGGATTATCTGTCAAGATATCAGTCAAATCACGTTATACACCTAGTCTTGATGATCACCGAATTTTGTACTTTTCCATGAGTTTTGTCGCCAACAACCCGGGTTTCGTCTTTAGGCATCTTCAGGCATTTCAAGTGCACGAATCAACTTGAGCTGACAGTCAGTCAGATTCAAATTTGGTATTGAAATTCCACCAAGCACCTTCAGTCGTAATTATAAATTATAAAATGGAATCAAATTGATAATGATTAAAATATTTTTGATTTATTTCAAAAGAATGGACACTAATTGGAAATCATAAATTAGTGCCACATTAAAAATATATGAACTTTGTAAAAATATTAATATCAAAATTGTATCTGAGATTTAAGATGTTTTCCTCCTGTAACTTCTTTTTTCTAAACATTTTAGATTAGGTGTTCTAGA
>JAHFWI010000244.1:0-13409 GCA_028554975.1 Himalopsyche kuldschensis | reverse complement strand
GAAAAAAAATTTTTGTTTTTTTTTTGGGTCTTGAAAAATGATAAACATAAATAATTTGTACATTGAATTCTTAATGCGACATTGACAATTAACGCTCATAGCTGATTTTAGTAAAAAAGTAGTCGCAATTCAAAAACTTTATTTTCAATACCTTAAGCAATTAATTACTACAACAAAAACTGATATATAAATATACCAAAATGAAGTGAGACTGAAAAGATCAATAACGGAAATACGCATGAATAGCAACAGCAAAGTTTCGGGGTCGTTGTACTATTTTTTATGATTACATAGAAAACAAAACTATGTCCACAGATATTGATACCGATATCCGCTTTTCAATATCCATACTTTCAATTTAAGGTCCCAGCCCTACGCGTCGGGCGGCGAGGGGCTCTAGAGACGTGGTGGAAACGGGTCGTCAGAACAATTGCCTAATTTATTTTCCGAGTGGATCGATGGAGTACCTTCTTACGTTTTGCTCCTAATCCTGTTTTTCGCTGCAGAGTGTCGAGAAAATTCCCGAAAAAATCTGAATATAAGCTTTTTTTTCTGCAAAATGGTTCGTCCGAAATAGGTTTTCAGTTTTTTTTCGAAATAGCTCTATACCTTTCAAAATATAGGCACGATAAAAAATGATCTAATTCAGCATTTCTCAATTTTTATACGGTTTTAGAAATATTACGAAGATCGGAGTTTTGCAAAATGTCTTTTACAAATAAACATACTTACGGATTGTATAACATAAAAAAAGGACATCAATATTTTTCCGAACATTTTTCCTCAGAAAATTGAATTTATTACAGTGCCTGCAGAAATGAGTGGTTGTAGACGAAACCAACCTTATTATTTTAAGCGGATCCGATTTTTCAAAACATAATTTGTTTCAATATTCCTTGGCAATTGCAATTCGATATGATGTCTACATCGAAATGTGTTTTGAAATAATTATTTTCTCCTTAAACGATATTGATATTACTAAATGAGATCAGCTCTATTTATATATGAAGGGTATTTAACAGACATAATATTTTTTATTTTATCAATTCGGAAAAAAATAAGGTTTACATTGTAATAACGATAATCTGTAAATTTTATGTATTACAGAAACATATGTTATAATTTAGGAAACTTAAGGTTTCAATATCAAATTTGAATGGTTTTAATTTTGTACCTTTTCATAAGATTTTTGATTTGACGACCCTGGCTGAACCTTTGGGATCATAATGCAATGCAATGAATGTGATTATGAATTGGCGTAATTCTCCGAAATAAAATGGGTAGCTAAAGTTGAGGTGCCTTTTTTTAAAATCTTAAAGCGGCTAAATGTTCAGCCACTCATTTTCACTGATATTAAATGTTGATAAATGATTATATCTGATATGATATGTATATTATTTGAATATATAATATATCAGTTTAAAGCATTTGGGATTAAAGTCACTGTGTAGGTGTTTAATATTTAAAAATAATATCCTTAGAGAACTTATTAATAAAGCGTAAGCTTAAAGCATTTGAATAGTATATTATATCTAAATGCTAATAAGGACAATGGATCTTGATAACGTAACTCATCTGAAAGAAAGTGTCTTAATTGAATACAAAATAGTTGTCTTAGTAATTCAAAACAATATTCTGGTTGTAATGTTATTTGAAATGTTATCCATTTTACTCGAAACTCCATCGAACTGTAATTATTTTCATTAATTTAATCCGTTGAAAACGGTGTTCTAGAAATTGTCAACTTGTAAAGCCAATAATTAATGCAAGATAGCAATACAAACTTTTAGTAATTTATGTACAAATATAGAGAGACAACTTTATTGATTATTGTTTCAAAACTTATAATAAACAAAAGGTAGCTTTAGACCATAATTAAAATAAGTATAGTTAAAATTGTAAAAGAATTAGTATTTACCTTGATGAATAAAATACGATTAGAACATGGTAATTGTTGTGGCCTTGCTTTAAAATTTCGGACAGCAAACGTTTTAAGCTCTCATAATATTTCAAAGATAAATTTTGCTCCGTGGCGCAGTGGCAACGGCGTTGGCTTGCGTGCCGGATCGCCCAGGTTCGATTCCCGGTACGAGCGGATTTTTTCAGTCGATAAATCTGTTCAAAGGCATGGGTGTTTGTGTTGTTGAAAAATCCCTTCCCACCTTTCCGATCCCAAAGAGCGACGCATAGTGACAGCGATTAACTAATCACTAGTCTTGTCCTAGTCCTCGTATCCTTTCCATCCCTACTCTCTTCGAAAAAAGAGGGGTCGATCAACTGAGTAACAAGCAGTTCTCGTAGAAAAATATATGTTGAGATAGACTCCGCGAGGAGTCCATATGCTCCAAGATGGGAGCGGACATGGTTAAACAAAAAAAAAAAATATATCCACATATCCTTGTTTTTTCAAAACTGTCAAAATTGCTTTTCCTTACTGATTGTCTTTTGTTTCAATTACTATTTATGTTTATATTTAAATTTTGACCGTTTAAATTTGGAATTGCATGAGATATATTTTCTTATCAGACAATGAAATACTGTATATTATACAATTAATATGATTTTTTTGAGTCAAGGTTATAAATTTTCTCTATTATGGATAAGTATTCTGTTTTTTTGCTGTCGGGTCCGTGGCATGTAGTCAACGTCGTTGGCTTCCACCTCGGACCTCACGTGTTCAAGTGCCAGTACGAGTAGCATTTTTTCAGTCGATTTATCGATTCTGATTGAAGGCATGAGATTTTGTGCTGTCAAAAAAATCCCTCCCACCCATCCGATCCCATAAACGGGGCGTATCGAGGGCGACTATCTAACCATCAGCCCTGTTCTAGCCTTATCCTTTTTTCCATATTCTCATCAAACGAATGAGAGGTTGAACGATGAATTAACACGCAGTTCTCGTAGTTTTTTTAAGAAACATCCTTTTCGGGGCCATTTGATACACATAAGAAGCACACATTGAGCAGCTATATCTATATATATTTTTTTCACTTTTATTAAGGTGTTCACTGTCAAATGGCATGGCATTATATTAAAAATAATAACACATTTAAGTACATACAGGACCGGTTCCACAAATGGTAAGCATTATCGTCTGATCAGTTAATAATGATCACCATGAGTGAAACCGTTCTTGATCCAATAAATTTGATATGGAATAAGTACTAAAAATGTTTTATTATTTTTATTTTGTTCATCATTCAAAGGCGTTACTTTTTCATGAATTATATTTTATACAAAAAGAATAAAAGATTCCAATCGAGTAATTCACGGAAAATTTTTAATTAATATAAGACGTCCGATATCAGAAAGAAAATAAAGCAGCTCATAATAAGATAAAAGATAATTAGAAGTGAAATAAACAATACCGAGCGGAAGAACATATTTCAATTATTTATAGTAACACGTATACTAAGAAGCTCGGGATGCTTTTATTTGTCGGCTACAATTAGTGAGATGAGAGTTATTATGATTATACATTGCCCTATATCATGTAACACGACGGCATGTCCTGTAATATTTGGTGTCACAAACAAGAAATAGTTTGTTGCTCAACTCCGTTTAGATAATATTTTTGTTAGCCTTTAACGTCTTTATCATCTGTTATTTCTTCCAAGTTCTATTGTATTGATCAGTGTTCTTCAAAATTTTTTCATATATTACGGATCGGTGAAAATTGGAGAAATATTTCGCGGACCGGCATCTACCAGGTACACATATTTGCACTTATTGATTTGTATTTTTCGCGACCGGCAGTAAACTCTTGCGGACTGGTGCTGGTTCGTAGACCAAATTTTGAAGAACATTAGTTGAGAGCAGCGATGTCAAACTAAAAGCATGAAAGGCTTATCTATATGCCGAATAAAATATATAGCACCATAATAATATAATACATTTATTTTAGGTATATAGTGCTGTCACAAACTCCCATGCGTTCGAACAGAATCGATGAATAGACTGAAAAAGTACTGCTCGTATTGGGAACCCGTGTAGTCCGTCACAGAAGTCAACAACATTGACCACTGCACCACGGACTTATATATACCTAGATATAAAGTAGTGATAAAACTCGTGAACGCTACCCCATAGACTGCAAACACAAGTGGAACAATAAATTCAACGCTTCTCGTATTTTCAAAGTAATCGATATTAATTAATTAAAATCTAGAACGAATGCCGTTCACGGTTCAAAGGATTTAGACAAGGCAGAGATTTACAGAATGGAAAATCTGTTACAGACTTGGTACAAAGGAAGTGATTGAAATCATTTTTAGAATATCGCTTCTATTGGCTTTATGAATTAAATTTATAATAATTATAAACAAACAGATAGGATCGTCATTATTCTATAATTATTTTAAAATACGATATTTTTCAATAAAGTTTTTTTATCAATGGTTTCATAAATCACCGTGCTTGAAAGGTTTCTAACGTTGTCAATTATTTACGACAGTGAAGCAATTTTTAAAAAACCATGGTTTTAAACAGTAGTTTTTGCGGATAGTACACAAGTTTGAAAAAAGCAATTTTGAGAGCTCCTTCTAAATCTATAGTAAAAAATATTCTTAGAAATTTTCATCCAGTTACGTTATAATTACATATTGTGAAAAGATCAGGATACTTTTTATGTATCTTTATATAGGTTTTTAAAACAAGTGCATACTAGTCTTGTGGGATTACTGAAAAGCCACTGCTGGAAATTATCATTCAAAAAAAAAAAAACGGCCTGTTGAACTTTATAGTTTATAAAGCGGTGGTGGGTACATAAGTGGTTACTATGGGACAAGATAATAACAATATCTTTCTGCAGTTTGTTTTGCATATAGCATATGTTCTATAAATTGAACCGACTCTTACTTATTTTTTAAAAAAATATGTTTAATTAGCGGAACTCTTCCACGATAACTTTCACAATACCAATATTTATAATACGGTAAGAAAAATAACAATGTATTTTAGTACTACATAAATTATTTTATATATTTGTTGATAGCTATTTCCCGCCTTCGTCACTGAACGAATTGTAGTTTAAGAAAAATATATTTTCTTTTTTAGCTACAAAAAACGATTACAGCTGCGCTTCAAAACTATATTTACTAAACCTTTTTCTTAATGTTAATGTATATTTTATTTGATTCTAAAAAAATAAATAAATATCAAGATTTTAAGCGAAAAAAAATTGTTTTGAAATTTTTCTTTTTATCGAAAGCTTGATTTGTTATACTTTCATATGCCAAATGGGATGGACTTGATGTATGGCATAGTCACTAAAACGTCTGCCCGGACTTAGGTAAAAAGTGAACCAACCAAGCCATATACTACATAAGTCATGTGTCAACTTAATAAGAAACAAGAGTCATTTGTTGTCCACGGTTCATTAAGCGACGGCTGGGGTATTTGTTTTGTAATTTATCGCCGTGTTTGGTCTATCCAAAACTTTCCGCCTGCTTTCTGCTTCCACCACTTCTCCTGCATTTTATACGCAATATAAAATATTTACTTTTCAAAAGGTAATAGAAAGAATTAAAAGTGGACAAAGATGAATATCCTATTGCTTATTGCCTTAGTATTAGGTTGAAACAACTACAAGGTAATCTTATGTACATTTAATTCAGTTGAATTTAGAGGTTAAAATGTTGTTATAAAATTATAGTAATGATTAGTTTGCTACTTTTGATTATGACATATTATAATTGTAATTTCTTTAGTGAAACTCGCTTGATATTTCAAATAGTCGTAATTGATTAAGCTATTACTTCATATAGTTAGTTAGAATAAGCTCCTAGTTTAAAGCATTGACGTTGAACTTATATTTTTGTTATTCTCAACTAAAATTATCTTTTTTGTATCGAAAACTATTTCAAAAATTACCTTATCAATTAACAGATATTTATGGCACACTTCCTTCTTTCTTCCTTAAATGAGAAAAGTAAATTTAATTTAGTTAAAATTTTCATACATTTTTAGTGAACTTATTATATCCCTCATTTAAACAGAACCATAATAAACTATTGAGTTGAATGATTTTAAATAAAAATTACTACTGCCGTAAAACATCATTTCTCTTTTACTAAGAGTACTATTGTAATACACCTGTATCTGTATGTTTTTAATACACAACAGTAGTGCAGTCAACTTTCAATACCTATAAAGATAGAATTTAGAATAAACAAAAATAAGCGTATGCTATAGGACTTGGTCGCTTGTTGCTCGTTTCATTTATAGAGAGTGGGTAGGACACAATGTAGGAAAATTGACACCCTTCCATGCCCCCCGAAACTAAAATTCATTGATTAATTGATGTTTGCGTCATAATTTAATCTTGTTTTATATTGAAACTAACTGAGACAACTCAATTTTTTTTAATAATCATGTAATCCAGTGGTGCACAAGCTTTTTGAGAGAAGGGCCAATTTATCCATTTAAAATTTTTCGCGGGCCGCAAAGGGTAAAAGTGAAATATTGATATATTATACTTGATGAGATATAAATTTTATATTTTATTTAAAATTTAATAATTACATAATTTTATCACCAATTTCGATCCTTCCCGTTCCACATTACGTGCAGATTTGCACGATGGAACTTAGAGAGATTTCTGACACTGTATACTGGCAGCAAGCATTTTGATGTCGGGTTCAATGTTTGTGGTTGCTATCCTCAGTACAGCACTGAGATTATCATTGTTCAAGCGGTTTCTGTGTTGAGACTTATTTAGTTTTAATATGGAAAATGCTTGCTTCCAAAAAGACTTGCACAAAGCGCAGCCTTTTTACGTAGGGTAGGAAACTTCTCTTCGGGGAGATATTTGTAAAAACTTTGCAGATTGCCTTCCTGATATTTCGATCTCAATTGATCGATGTTCTGCAAATCAATCAACTCTTGTTGCAATGATGTATCGGCCTCATTGATGGATACTGAAAAGGGGTTGATTTTTATATACCTTTGCTACCGCATAATTTGTTCACATATCGAATGCTATTTTTTATCATTTTCAATGAAAAATTTGGTGATGAAGTATTTGTTATTTTGTTATTATAAAAAAAATCCATTTCGGGCCGCATTTGTGCATCACTGATGTAATCTGACATACATGTGTATATTTTCAGATTTTGAGAGTTATATTTTAAATCTTTTGTACCTATTATATTATTTAAAACAACATTAGTTACCAATATTACAAATAACAAATTGAAAACTCCAATTGTTATTTTAACAAATGTGAAAAGCGTTTAAAGATAATGTATGTTTTATTATTAATATATACAACATATAAACAAAAATATTTATACCGAAAACAACATAGATAATAATATCATAATAGATTTTTTGTAATGTAGAATATTCTGGTAAATGTTCGCTTTTATTTGCAAGTAATGGTTGAATTATTCAGTATTTTTTATCATTTGTGTGATCGACGAAGAGTAAAAGCGTGTATCTATGTGATAAATTTGATACATTATTTATTTTCCGTCTATAAAATAACCATAAAAGTGTGCCGCTTTTGAATAATCCTCGTCTGCCATTAAGAGTAAATTTACCTCTGCGAAAATAGCCCAATATTCGATTCAAATAATAGTTTTTATTCACAAAAATAAGTGAAGGTTATGGAACGACCGCCAAATATAATATGAAATTTTATCATGAGATCATTTTCACAAGGGAAATTAACCTAACGGCCCATCAATGGAACACATTAAATTTATTTGTAATATTCACAGAGTGTTTCAGTATTTTTTTATGATTGGCAAAATTTTTGACAGGATTTTTGAAAGAAGAGATATGTTCGCTGTTTTAAAAAGTATTTTTTCTCTTTTTAACTGTGTTCACTCTATTTATATATATGTATATCATTGATGCACAACCTGCAGCCCGTGGCGGCATGCGGCCCTCAATTACAAATATCAATCACCTTTTTCCGGACGACGGAAGAACAATATAGATTAATAAAATTTCCAATTTAATATTCTCAAAAAATATCGATAATTTACCCATGCGGCCCTTGAACTATCTGAGAATTGATTATCTGACCCTTCTCCCAAAAAGGTTCTGCATCACTGATATATATGGTCACCCCACGGTAGTTTCATTATTTTCTGTCCTTTGCTAATCCCGTAGCTTTCTTTTAAGTTAAGTGCGATAACAGTTTAACAGTTAACAGCAAATTGTAAGGAATTTTTTTTGAATATAAATTCAAGATTTAGTATTTTTGATTATCTCGCTAATTTTTTCAACTGATCATTAAAAGGCACACAGTTCAAAGTTGTTGAAAATTTATCATTGCAAGATTACGTGAAAACTAAGAACGTCAGCGTAATTTAAAAATAGATAAGCAATCATTGAACCAATTTCAAATAAAAATGTGTTCTTAAAATGTATTATTTTACAGTTCTACGAAAGAAAAATTCAATTAAATTATTACAGTTTTTATTCTGAGATCTGAAAAAAATGATATTTCTATAAAAAGCACAAATTGTATAACACAATTCCAGTAAAAACGGTCTGTGTCCAAATTTAATTATCGAAAACAGAAGATATAATATTATTTTAATGAATAATTTATAATTAAATTCTGCTTTTAATTTTTTTTTTTAAATAAGTTCTAGTTTACTTTTTTGATAACGACGTACCTACTGTCTTCAGACGTTGATTTCTCAGCAATGCTTTAATATTGTATTCTATATTTTGATGTTGGCCTTCGTGGCTAAATGGAAAGACATTTACTTGAGTAATATAATGGGTCTGAAATCAAATCCTGGTAAATCCAATATCATTTATAGATTTAAGATTTGTCCATTTTTGCTTCATACAATAAAATTGGAGGTTATCCGCTTTTTAAAAATCTGTGATTTTATATCATAATTACTGCCGAAACAAACAAATTACCGTTTCATTGGTGTTCATCGTAGGCACAATCTTACTAGAAAGATCTATCAAAAGAAAGTAGCCGTAAATTAATCAAGGTTTTTTTTTGAATTTGAATTTTTTTTTACATGATGTACATTTAATCGTAGCACCCTTTAGTATTGGAGAAGCGACAGATGAATTGAATGTGTTCTGGTCGACTTGTTATTCCCACATGCCAAGTCGTAAACTTTCGGAAAAGTTGTCAACTTGTATTATCACTGTGCAAATGGTAGAAACTGAGAAGGGCTGAACCTTTTAATCAGATAAATACATATCTGATATCGTTTCAAATAAACAGCCAACGTATTGGAAAATGCGAAGTTATAAGGTTCATTAATTTTAAATTTTTCACAAAATTCAACATGGGCACTTTACCGTGATTATTTTTTGTATTACTATTTTATTTTTCCTAAGGAAATTGGGACGAATTTAAAACTGAAGAATTTTGAAAAATGAATATCGAATACATTGGAATATAACTACACCCATAGCACTACTAATTTTGAATGATATCAGTACGAAATTTTTTATTTACTTGTATTAAATACCTAATTGTTGTAATGAATGCGTTGTAAGAATTAACCCATCTTTTATCGTTCGTCAAAAGGTTATAAAGGTTTGGTGTGATGTTGAATATATATATCTATAGAAAAAATCTAGAGGGAGAGTGAGCCTGAAGGTGTTTATTTGAAAAGTATAGTACGTGTCATACATACAAACACAACCAATGAAATAACAAATTTTTCAAATTTAGTTTTTAGATACATTTGTTTGACGATTTTATGAAATCGTTTAAGGACCATTTTGTCAATTAAGCACATTGTTATCTTCTCTACAAGTTGTCAGTACTGTTGAACTGATAAAATTGTGTATAATCCTTCCATCAGTTCTTAAAAATATGTATTTATCACATGCATCTACATATATTGTTTGTTAATTGTTCGATAGGGTCTAAATTTCTCATATTTTTTTAGTTCCAGAAATTGTTTTCTTTAATTCAATAAAATAAAAGGTTTGTCCCACAACAAGTTCTCATGCTAAGTGTGGAATACAACAGTTATTTAAAATATAATGAGAGACTGAACAACGAGACTATTATTATCATAACCCAAGGAAAAATATATGATGAAATGATTTAAAAATACAGAGTGAAGCGTTCTTTTGCTGTCCTGAATTATTTAAGTGGAAAAAACGTAAGTAGCTAAAAGTATACAACATTGTCCAATACAAATATGAAACAAATAATAACTTATAACTAATCTTTACCAAGGAAGTTTTTAAGCGTGAAACGTGAAAATTTTACATATATATAAAAAAGGTATAATATAAACCTCCTCGATGTTGATATTATTATCTCCTTGCAAAATAATATATACCTAAAATGATCACGACAAAGAAGACATATGAAACAAAAAAATGAGTAACCTAATCTTTTATGAGAATATGAGAAAACTCTACCTTATTTTTATAAATTTAATTATAGTGACACAGGTCAAAACTCATGGATGCGTGTCTCTAAATCAAACCAAAAGTATAATACAATTTAAATAAATTATATTTTCGAATAAGGAAACAATCTCCTTTCCTTTGATTTAGTGGGTTTTTAGTAATAATAATTTAAATAATAAGAACATAAAATAAAATCTATGTATAATATATATTTTATCAAATTATGTACCCTTATTCATTTTAAATAATGAGATCGGGTTTACTTAGAGGTTATAAGTCAGATTTGTTTAGTTTTAGTCTTAGGGAAAAGATATTTTGGGAGGATGCGGATTCAGATCCATCTAATACAGACTCTAACTCTATTTCTATTTACGAAATGAAAATTTAACTTTAAAATATATATGCTTATAGTTGGAAAAAAGTTTCTTAATCTCCATCAATTTGAATTTTGGTTGTTTGATGATTTTCAAGAAGGAGCCGCAAAGTTGTGGGTGCAACTCGCGAAACTGAAACGAAAACAATAAAATCGATCTTTCTATAATTTACGAAAAATGATTGATCAAGTGGTATGTTGTGTTTATAAATACAGCACGAGAAGACACGAAATAATTGTTTGGAAAACAACCAAATGGCTATTGTTGAATTATGATTCAATAACAGCAATTTTAAAAATTGTTGAAAAAGTTTAATACTCAAATCAAAATAATATTTTATATATCCAGTATCAAAAGATTCAGAACGAATAAGGAATGACTAAAAGGATTTTTAATGGATTGAGAATAAATGAGTTCAAAAAGAAAAATTGTTATGGTATGGTTTTTTGTATATTCATTAAATTTTCCTGCATATTGGTTTTTGCTTCATACATTTTTCATGCGTTGATAAAAGCATTTCGTAATACAGAATATTTTGCACGAACGCATTACTCTCGTTCTTTCAAAATTTAATAATAATCATAAGAGCAACTGTGTATTTTGTAAATGAAACCACTTCCTTTAACTATATTAAGAGGTAAAACATAGCATGCTTGCGCGAATAAGAGGTCTCGTAAAAGACCACCCATAAAAGCAGGTTTCCCCAATCACGAGTGTATTATGCAAATTGGCAAATAGGGATTTTGTTTTAAAATTTACTTTTTTAGAACCGAAGAAAGAAGAGATTTCTTTTAAGGTATAAAATATCAATTCTTGGTGGAAAGAAATTATAATCAACTCAAAGTATTTAAAAATCACGTCGATACGATGTCAGTGTCGTTATTTTCCCTATACCTTATCTTAGAAGAATTGCTTCTACAGTGAGATAGTCAAACAAGAGGTTGATATCTATAGCAACACTAAATTGACCCCTCATACAGATAAATCTTAAATGTTTGAGTATGTGAGCCCTTGAGTAGGGGGCTTGAGCTCGTCTATTTTAATAGAAACTGGATATTTTTTATATATGAGCTATAGCTGTTCAAATATATGACAACATTATAAACACACAAAACCAAACTTTGCAGAAACTCTTAGATGTGTAATACTTAGTCTAGTAGTCTTTACCCGAAATTATAACATTTATTACTTTGGAAACAAAGACCCTGCTTAATGCACCTCCACATTTAGTTTTAATATGTAAATAAAGGTAATAAAAATCCATTATTTCATCAGTGTCACAAGTATACGTAAAGTTCCGCAAAGCCAAGCTCGACATATTACATATGTATATGGCCTACATGACTAAAATTGAGTAATGGCATTATTCGGTAGATGCATTACAATAATGGCATATTGATTTTCATCTAAGTCTTTGTCTCAATATCGGTACATGGTGATATGGTTCTAGATAAATACGACCGGAGATGTTACTCTAAAGCTTATCAATATAATGTTCTGTCAAACAGACTTCAGTGTAGTACGTATTAACTGTCTTGGGTTTTTGACCTATTTGAAGCCAGTCTAATGATTTATCGCAATTTAAATAATATATTCACATTTAAATAAGGTACTAGCTTTCCGCTTTGATTCCTATGTTATCATATACAGCAGGTCCCTCTACACGAGTATTTATTTCCAAATCACCATAGGTACGAAATTACAAAAATGAAAAAAATATTTAAAAAATGCGCAATAACGCGTTCATTAACTGTAATCTGTAATTTTGAACTTTTGAACAGCAAAATACGAATTGTATAGACAAGAAACACGGAAAAAAGGGCTAGAACTCTCAAATGATTTTGCAGCCATTAAAAGATTTGTATTTACGGCGAAAGCTGTATGTATTTGTTTTATTTCTACCCGTAATTTACCATTCTTATTATTAAACCTCGTTTCCGAGTCTTTTGAACCACCATATAACGATGCAATGCTTTATTTTGCTATGCTAGTAGATTATAATATTGTATAAGTATATTAAAATTTTGTTTTAAAAGTAATTAATTAAATAACTCAAAATTTTTCTTTTGTGTTTATATTTAAATAACAAACTCCTTCCATTGTTTCGTAGTCTTAATGTAAACTTAAGGACATAATTTTCACTTCCCTGATGTAAACAACGTTTGTATGACAACACGCAGTATGAACTTATGCTACAGTTTCCCCAGTGAACCCTCCCGCAAAACTGCTTTAAATGTAACTTAAGCACAGGAGTCTTCTTATGCAATATCAATTTCGTGGTACAGCATATAGTTTAATATTGTGATAACGATATGTAAATATTCCCGAGATGGATTCTTCGAATTTTGAGTCGAAGACTATTAAGGCACATTTGTTTTTGTAAAGTGTAAATTATTCACTAACATTCAAAGCAAATTTTACTATAAAATGGCTGTAATATTATAAACATATTTTTTTAATCAAATAGATAGAATAATTCACAATTTTATTTTTGTATTAGAGGCTAAGAACTTGGTGTGCGTTTTGGATAGTTATCTTCATCCTTCCAATATAACAAAATCATAGATATGGTTTATAGAAATAATTAATCTTATATTTTTTTTAGTAAATAAGGTTTCTTAAATCTTAATCAAATAAGATTTATTGTGTTAAATTTCTTAAATATTTTATTTTTTGGGA
>JAHFWI010000243.1:0-14052 GCA_028554975.1 Himalopsyche kuldschensis | reverse complement strand
TTTTTTAAAGCCCGCCCCTTTTTTAAAAAACCGCCTTTCCGGGGGTTTTGGGGAAAAAATGAAAATTTTTGTTGGGGCTGATGTCTGATGGGCTGCCCGGGGTGGCTGCCCCGGCGAAAAACTGGTTGAACTCGCCCCAAAAAAATTGTACCCTTTTGTTGGCCCAGTCAATTTTACCACAATGGGGGGGTTTTGGAACAATTTGAGGCTTTTTTCGACAAACGGCGGGGAATTGCGGCAAAGAAATCAAAAAACGTTCACAAAAAAGGGCAAAATTTTATCGAAACGCCCAGAACCACCCACTGGGGTTTTTAAGCGCTACCCACCCCAATACCTTTTGGTTTCCCCCATTATTCCGATAAAAATTTGGAAAAAGGGTGAGAATGGAAAAAAACCCACTGGGGATTTTTAAAAACCAACGGTTTTTTTTTGGTGTTAATCACTAATTTATCTCTTAACTCGTATACAGGCTGAATTTTTGACAACTGAAATTTACCAACTTGAACAATCCATACGAGGCCACATCAATACGCACCGCCATCAAATAGATTTGTTAAAAAACCAAAATTACTGGCTTCAAATATGTAGCTCTCTCGATGTGATAGGCGATTCAACTTTAGCGATTGATTCATATAATGGATCAGAATACCCAAGTGATGTTGGCTTAAAATATATTTACACGTATGGAATATTACAAGCATTATTTATACAGCAGTATGCTATTTCACATTTGTCAGAAGCATTTAGTGTGCAATACACACCTTCAGAAAGATTGCTTGAAATTCGAGATTACAGAAATTCCGCCATAGGTCACCCGACAAAACAAGACCGCGATAGGAAAAAAAAAGATACGATTTTCTACAATTTTATTAATCGAATGCCAATGTCCAAAAGTGGTTTTGAATTAGGCCGTTATTCTGCAAACCACGAAGATTCAGAGTCTGTCACTGTAAATCTTACATCAATAATAAATGATCAAACGGGTGAAGTTATTCAATCGCTCAAGGCAATTGTTTTATATCTTGAAGGTATCGAAAAAAGCCATAAAAGAAAATTTCAAGATAAACCACTTAAACAAATTTTGCATAAAAATATGAGTTATTTTTTTGAGAAAATTGCCGAGGGAATTTACTCAGACGATAAAAAAGATCGTGGTTTGATTCACGCTCGACTGATTCGCGAAGCTTACGAAAAGTTTAAAGCAGCAATCATTGATCGAAACGAATATGGGGATAACTGGGATTATGAATTAAACCCTGTTTTTCACGCAATAGATAAGTTGGAAAGTTATTTTAATAACTCTGCCTGTTGCATGAGTAAACTTGACGCAGGCATTTGCCACTCACACCTTTGCAATCAACATGATAATTTAGTAAAAATTGCTAATCAAATTGACGATGATTACAATTTGGCAAAATAATTAAGGTTGCCAACCTTGAACTTAACGGTTTTCAAATGCCAATTTATTCACTGGCTCATAACTCAAACGATGTTGAGGACAAATTCCATGCGCTTGTAAAGCCTGCAAATGCGCTGCTGTAGGGTAGCCTTTGTGTTTGGCAAAACCGTATTGCGGTAGGTAGATTTTATCGAGTTCGTATAACTCAGCATCGCGTGCAACTTTTGCCAAGATAGATTAAGCAGAAATAACCTGAACCTTGCTGTCTCCCTTCACAATCGCCTCGCACGGCAAACTGATTGTTGGGCATTTATTGCCGTCAACTTGAACTACAGTTGGAATAATATTAAATTGCACTTGCATGGCTTCAATTGCGCGCTTCATGGCCAATAAACTTGCTTGCAGAATATTGACTTCATCGATTTCCTGGGCTGAACAACTGGCGATTGCCCAAGCGAGTGCTTTATTTAATTTCTACACTTAAATAATCGCGCTTTTTTTCGGATAATTTTTTAGAATCCGCCAAGCCAAAAATTGGATTCTTGGCATCTAAAATGACAGCCGCCGCATACACGCTACCAGCTAAAGGGCCGCGCCCTGCCTCGTCAACACCGCAGATTAGCATCTAAAAAAACTCACCGTATTTTACAAATAGCTCAAAATAACTTGCGCGGCTTTTTCGGCACTGTTTGTTTTTAAATCCACATGCATTTTGGTAAACGCTTGTTTTAATTCAGCAATATAATCTGCATCGCTCAACAAACGGTGTGTGGCTTCAGCCAAATTGGCGGGCGTAACTTCATGTTGTAGCAGTTCTGGCAAAATAAACTTGCCTGCCAGAATGTTTGGCAAAGCGACATAAGGCTGATAACGCATGCGTTTGAGCAGCCACCAACTTAACGCTGGCATTTTGTAAGTAATTACCATTGGGCGTTTTAGTAGCGCGGCTTCTAGCGTCGCAGTGCCAGATGCCAAAATCACCAAATCGGCCGCTTCCATCGCATCGTGCGCGTGACCAAACAAAATGTTGATGCTGGTTGATTCTGGTGCATATTTATAAAGCGCGTTTTCAAAAATTTTGCGCGTTTCTCGCGTAATCAGCGGCACTAAAAACAGCGCATCCGCATGTTGTTTTAAAATTTCTTGCGAGGTTTTAATCAGATTCCATGTTGCTGCTGACCTGATTGACGGCTGCGGTGGCAGTAGCGATGACCAACCGATTTGGCTTGATTTTAAGCGATTCACGCGCGCCAACTTTGTCAGGTTCAAGCGGTAATCTGTCTGCCAACGGATGCCCCTGCACCAAACGGCCGCGATATTAGCTTTTTTGCATTTAGCGCGGTTCAAATGGAAACAATGCCAGCATGTGACTGACGGCTTTTTATATTTTACCCAAACGTTCGTCGCGCCACGCCCAAATGGATGGCCTAACATAATGAATGGCAGGCACGCCTTTGTTTTTGAGTTTGCGTTCTAGCCAAAAAATTAAAGTCTGGTGCGTCGATTCCTATGAAATAATCAATTTTTGCCATTTTAAAACCGTTAAGTAACTGGCGGCGGAGCTTCAGCAAGCCGGGTGATAGGCGAATCACCTCAACATAACCACGCACGGATAAACGTTCGATTGGGGACAGGGGTTTTGCGCCTTGGCTTTGCATTTTTGGGCCAGCGATACCAAAAAATCAAAGGTCGGGACGTGCCGCTTTAAGCGCTTTGAGCAAATGCGCGCCCAGCATATCCCCCGAGGCTTCGCCAGCCACTATTCCTATTTTGCGCCCCATAAGCTGGCCCTGCATTTTGCTGTTTGCGTTTTTATTTTAGCGATGATACTGGCGTTTGATTTGTCTTCAAAGTCATTAAGTAATTGAATTTTATCACACTTTTTCTGCATCTCGGCCAGTTCAAGTTTGGCTTTTTCTAGTGTATTGCTGTTGCGGTACAACACTTTTGCCGCCCGTTTAATTGGGTAATTTTATCCGGCACTAAACCACGACGCTGAGCCTTCAGCATTGATGTCGTATGGCTGGGCATCATAACCAGAAGCCGTGACGCTGAATGTTCTAAACACCACCGAACCAACCGCAGTAATAATATGTGCGCCAATTTTGCAAAACTGGTGGATGAGCGTAAAACCTGCCTAAAATCGCTTGAAATCGTGAATACGTCACATGACCCGCCAGCGAAGTATTGTTGGCCATAATCACATTGTTACCAATCACGCAGTCATGCAAAAGTAATATGCACATACGCCATAACCAGTTATCATTTTTGTGGTGCCACATTCTTGCACCGTGCCGAGGTTAAACGTGCAAAATTCACTGATGGTATTGTTAACACCACTTTCTAGTGTGGTTAGCTCATCTTTGTATTTTTTTATTCAGGTAAGTGGCTAAAGCGATGCAAACTGAAAATTTGCTTGTCCCGGACCGTAGCTGGACCTTCCAGCACTACGTGGTTGGCAACGCGTTGTCTTTGCGCTTAATTTTACGCCAGCACCAATGGTTAGAGAGGCACCGACTTTACGCTGCTGTCAAGCTCAGTTTTTGCGTCAATAACTGCGGTGGGATGAATTTTAACCATATTAAACAATCGGTCTTAAAATACACATCATGTTAGCCTCTGCCACCCACTTCCCCAAATCCATTTTGCGACACCACGATTTAAATGCCTTTTTAAAATTAAATTTTCCCAAATTTAAAATTTTCGCCCGAAACAGGTTTTAGGGGGCACAATTCCAGCAAAAAATATACGGGAAACATTAAAGGTTTAACACCCCTGGGAACGAAATGGTGCAAGGGGCCTCCCAAATCAAACCCCGGCTCAGGGTTTGGGGAAAAGACCTGGAAAAAAGGGTCATTAATCGGAATTTTTAAAATTTTTTTACCAAGTCCACGAGATGACGCGATCAATTAATACGAATGGGTAGCATGGGCGAAAAATTTTGGATGTTCATCCCTGTTTTAGGTCTTTTGGGGGTCGGGCCCCCGATTTTTTTCGTTTAAAATTGTTGTTTTATCTTTACGGGAAATTTTTAAAGCTTTTTTTACTTAACTATTTAGGGGCCCGCGGCCCCCCTTTTTTAAATGCCCAAAATGGCAAATTTGTGTTTGCTTTTGGCCCCGGCATGCCCCGGGGGAAATTAAAAGTTATCCGAAAGCCGGGTAATACCGCCCCCCGCAACGCTTACCGATGATTGCAAAATGCCAAACCTGCACCCCGATCCCCAAAAATTTTGCAAGGAAATTTAAAATTTATTAATTTAACGCCTTTTTAACCCTTAAATCAACGACTGCGGTCAATCGGGGTATTTGGCCAAATCAAAAAAAATCTTGAATTATCCCACACCCTTTTGGGGAATTTTTTTGGTCCAGGACCTGCATTTGAACCCAAAACCATCGTTAAACCACACCCCGAGAAAAGAAAATTCCCCCCATTTTTTGTATGATGTTTGGGGGTTACATTAATTTTAAAAGTTTGGCCTTTTTAAAACCTCGTTCAACCACGAAACCCTTGGCCCTTTTCCACCCCCCGGCCCGTTAGGGATGATATTTTTGGCTGTACCAAAACCAACGGCAATCAACAAATAAATTTAATGAACACCAAACCCTTTAAAGGTTTTAAAAGGGCTTTTAATAAGCGTAGGATTATCCGTGATAATCTTGGCAACGGCGTTAAATGGGCTTGCTCTGCTTGCAATATCACCGCGCTTGTTTTGCAGTTTTTTAACAGACCGATATGTTTAATATTTGCAAAAAGTAATCAAAATCTGCTTTGCGGAGCCACTTAAAAGAACCAAATAAGGTGAATTTTATGTCTTTTAGCGTCTTGGTGCGGCCAAATAGAAACTTCGCCACCAAGTTGAGAGACACCTTCAGCAAGTGATCGCGTTATCAGCATTTCGCGCCACTCATTTTAATAGCTATTTTTTGCCTAAAAGTTTAAGCACCTCATCAGTCACATCAATTTTTTTCATTGAAAAGGCAACACCGCTATACACCACTAAATCATAACCATCCGCTTCAGCAACTGTTTGTACCGCTTTGTTAATACGGTCTTGCAAGCTAGAAAGCTCTTCATTTTTACGCAAATTAATGTCTTCACGTAGCTCGCGTTGTTTGCGTTGAAATTCAATTTTTAAGTTAGACGCATCGCGCTCTTTACCGCGTCGCTCAGTCTCGCTTAAAGTTACGCCCTCTTTATCTAAGGCCGTTTCAATATCACGAATTTGCTTTTGCATTTTATCAAGTTTCCGCGAACGCGGACTAAATTCACGCCCTAATTTTTTACCACTTTCTGCAGTTTGTAGCGCTTCTTGCAAGATTTTATCGACCTGCACATAACCCACTTTAAGCTCAGCTGCTGACAAATGACTTGCCACCAACATACTTAACGGTATTAAAATGCCAAAAAACAAATTTTTAACGTTAAAAAGCCAAATTTACCCCAAAAATAAACTAATTATAATTTTACTACTAAAACTGTTGTCCAAGCTGAAACTGTAAGCTTTGCGTTCTGTCGCCTTCTTTTGAGTTAATTGGTTTTGCCAGCACCAGTTTTGACGGGCCAAACGGTGAAACCCATGTGACGCCTACGCCAGCAGAATAACGCAATAAATCAGAGTTAAAATTTTGTCTTTCACCAACTACCGTACCGCCATCAATAAATGCACTTAAACGAAATTGTTTCGATTCTTTAAGTAAAGGCACAGGCATAAACAGTTCCATATTACCCAGCAATCGCCTAGTGCCGCCAACTGAGAAATCCTGGCTAGTTGTCGGATCAAAATCACGGGGACCAATGGCACCGTTATCATAACCGCGCACCGTGTTGACGCCACCCAAATAAAAGTTTTTAAAGAAAGGATAAGGCTTACCACCATAATTGTCTGCAAACCCAGCTTCACCATTCAGCATAAGTGAGAAGTTATTACCAAGCCCTTTAAACCATGCATGCTTATATTCTAACTTGTAATATTGCAAGTCTAAACCAGGCACTGCAACTTCGGCACTTAACCGTTGCAACACGCCTTTATTGGTAAACAACATGTTATCGGGCGAATCGTGCGTCCAAGCTGCAGAAAGCAAAGCAGAATTACTATTACAACCTCTGCCATTTCCGCAGAAATCAAGATATTGCTTTAGACTCTGTGTTGATAAATCAATTTTTGTGAAATCTAATGCCGCGCCAAACGATAAAAAGTCATCTTCCTTCAGTGGCATACCAAAGCGCACACCGCCACCATAAGATGAGCTATTGGCAGTACCAATATCCAAACTTCGCGTATTAACATCACGGCGATACACATCAAAACCACGGCTAATACCATCTGGTGTAAAGTAAGGATCGGTGAAAGATAACGAATAAGTCGTATTGACCTTGCCTGTGTTAATTTGCGCGCTGACGCGATTGCCAGTGCCTAAAAAGTTTTGTTGGTTGACCGTATTGCCCAACACTACACCTTCATTACTCGATAAACCTGCACCAAACTGTACGCTACCAGTCGACTTTTCAGTTACATTGATATTAACATCGACTTGGTCAGTTGTGCCTGGCACAGCAGGCGTTTCAATATCGACACTGTCGAAATATTGCAAACGATCTAAACATTCTTTCGAGCGGTTGATTTTATCGCCTGCATACCAAGCTGATTCTAATTGGCGCATTTCGCGACGTAACACTGAATCACGCGTGCGCGTATTACCTGTTAAGTGAATGCGGCGCACGTACACGCGCTTGCCAGGATCAATCAGAAAAGTAAACGCAGCGGTGTGATCTTGCTTGTTAATTTCAGGAATTGCATTGACGTTAGAAAATGCATAGCCATCGTTACCCAAGCGATCGCCAATGGCCTTACTAGAGGCTGAAACTTTTTCACGGTTAAATACATCACCTTTTTGCACGGTAATCAGCTGCTTTAACTCATCCTCTGGCACTTGTATATCGCCTGCCACCTTGACATCGCTAATCGTATATTTTTCGCCTTCAGTCATGTTGACGGTAATGTAAATATCTTGCTTGTCGGGCGAGATTGATACTTGCGTTGAATCAATTGCAAACTCAAGATAGCCTTGATTCATATAAAATGATTTTTTTAAGGTTTCGATATCAGCGGTCCGGTTTTGTTTAGAATATTGGTCATCTTTATTCCACCAACTCATCCAATTGGGTGTGGTGAGCAAAAATTCAGCGCGTAAATCGTCAGTGGTAAAGGCATTGTTGCCGACCAAATTGATACCGCAATTTTGCAACCGAGCCTTCTTCAATCTCGAACTGAATCGCAACATCGATTACGCTCTAATGGGCTGACCACTGTTTTAACGTTGGCACCCATATTTACCAGTCGATAAATATTGACGTTTAATTTCTTGTTCTGCGCGATCAAGTTCTGATTTATCAAAAATCGGCCTTCGGTAATGCCGATTTGCTTGAGGCCTTCTTTCATTTTGTCTGATGGAAATGACTTATTGCCACTAAAGCCAATAGTGAAAATTGATGAACGTTCTTGCACTGTGACAACCAACACTTCGCCCTCAGCTTCAATGCGTACGTCTTTAAAAAAGCCTGTGCCATACAACGATTTAATTGCTTGAGTGGCTTTTTCATCAGACATCACATCACCTACTTGCACGCAGGTAAATAATTAAATACCGTGCCTGGTTCAGTCCGCTGCAAACCTTCTACGCGAATATCTTTGACCACAAACGGCTCTAAATCGCGTGGCTTAGTTGGCTTAGCATGGCCAATAACAAGGCGGAAACTATACGAGATTTTTGCAAATGGTTAACCTGTCATCAATCTATTTAAATCGTTAAATATCGCAATGGTCATTAACAGCGACAATATTCCAAATCCTACTTTTTGGCCTAACAGCATGGTTTTTTCTGAAACTGCAGAACCTTTAAGAAATTCAATGACATAATACATTAAATGCCCGCCATCTAAAACAGGAATAGGCAAAAGATTCAGCACGCCGATACTGATACCAACCAACGCTAAAAAGCTTAAAAACACTTTTAAGCCTAAGCCTGCACTCTCCCCCGCGTAAGTGGCAATGCTAACAGGCCCGCTAATTGTTTTGACAGAAACCTGCCCAGTCACCATTTTTGCCAGCATTTTCAAACTAAAAATACTGGTGTCCCAAGTTTTTTTTGCGGCTTCTAGCAAGCTTTGAGTGGGCGTATAAGTTAATTCTACCAGCATATTTTTTTTGATTGCTTCATCCATTTTGGCACTCGCCCCAAGTCTACCTATCTTTTGGCTGCCCTCAGTTATACTTTCTGGTGTCGCTGTCATCGCCAACGGTTGATTGTCACGAACTATTTCAATATTCAGCTTTCTATTTGGGCTGGCTTGCACCAGATGTACTACTTCATTCCAATTAGCAATCACCTTATCATTCACTTTGCTGATTTTATCGTCCGCCAGCAAACCTGATTGAGCCGCCGCGCTATTAGGCAACACGTCACCAATTACCGCTGGTAGTTCTGGCTGATACACACTTAAGCCTAATTTTTCTAAAATATCCACTTCAGGATTATTCTCAATTGATTCAAAACTTAAGCGGTGGGTGTGCAGCTCGTTGTTATTCACGAGCGTTCTAATTTACACTGATTTGACTTCTAAGGATTTTTCTAATAATTCCCAACGCGCATCTTGCCAAGTTTTTACAACTTTTCCGTCTATCGTTTGTATCAGCGCACCTTTTACCATGCTCGCTTGGCTGGCCAAACTATCGACTTTTACCTCGCCCAACATTGGTTTTAAGCCGGTGGTACCTTGCATAAACAAGCACCAATACAGCGCAATTGCCAACAACAAATTAATCAACGGACCCGCTAACACAATCGCCATTTTTTTCCATAAGGCTTGGCGATTAAACGCGTGCTTTAACTCAGCTTCAGTAAATTTTGGCATCTCAAAACCGTTAAGTTCGGTATTTTCAGCTTTTTCTTGTGCGAACTCTGCGTTCATCTAGCATTTTTCACGTAGCCGCCAAGCGGAATCGCTGCCAAAACAAATTCGGTATTGTCTTTTGCCAAACGTTTTTACTCAACAAAGGTTTACCAAAGCCGACCGAAAATTTAAGTACGCGCACATTGCACCAACGCGCGACGATAAAATGTCCAAATTCATGGATGGTCACCAAAATACCTAATGTCACAATAAAAGCGGCTATGGTTAACATAACACCACCCCAGTTTGATTTGTGGCTTGGTTTTGCGCAGTTTTTAGGCGTACCCAGCGATTGGCAAATTCTCGCGCTTGTGCATCAACTGCACAAAGTTGTTCTAAATCAGACACTTGCTGTGTTGGAAGTTGATTTAAACCATCGTAAATCATGGCAGGAATATCCAAAAATTGAATTTCATGGTTTAAAAACGCGGCAACGGCGATTTCGTTCACGGCGTTTAAAACCGCAGGTGCCGTGCCGCCAGCGTTAAGGGCATCATACGCCAATTGTAAACATGGAAAGCGTTTGGTGTCGGGTGCTTCAAATTCCAACTTGGCGATTTCCAGCAGATTTAAGCGCGCCACGCCTGATGCAATCCGTTGTGGAAACGCCAAACCATACGCAATGGGCGTGCGCATATCGGGGTTGCTGAGCAATAACATCGCTACCATCGACGTATTCCACCATCGAATGAATAATACTTTGCGGATGCAAAACAAACCTCAATTCGGTTTTGGTTTTGCATGAAATAACCAATGCGCTTCAATTATTTCCAGCCCTTTGTTCATCAGCGTAGCAGAATCAATGGTGATTTTGCGCCCATCACCCAGTTGGGGTGTTTGAGTGCTTTTTCGGGCGTCACGTGCGCAAGCTCAGTTTGGCTAAATTGTCTAAAAGGCCCGCCAGAGGCCGTTAAAATGATTTTTTGCAATCCAAAAACCGTTAAGTCTTGTAATTGATGCGGTAATTTTTCGTGTTGAATCGCGTTTGTGCATCACTTGAAAAATCGCGTTGTGTTCGCTGTCAATCGGCAATAAAGTGGCTTTACCTTCGACACGGCTTGCATAAACAAGCTGCCCGCCATTACCGGGGTTTCTTTATTGGCGAGCAATATTTTTTTTGCCCGCGCGCGGCCGCCATGGCTGGCGCAAGCCTGCCGCACCACAATCGCCGCCATCACAATAGTGACTTGTGGCGCGCTGCTGATGTCTTCTAACGCCGCCATACCGCCCAATACTTGCGTTTTGCCGCCTTGTTCTTTGAGCAAAGTAAAGAGTTTTTTTGCGGCTGACTCATCCAGTAAAACCGCAAATTGCGGCTTAAAAATCAAACATTGCTTTAAAAGTGCATCAATTTTGCTATTGGCAGCCAGTGCAAAAATGTTATATAAATCAGGGTGTTGTGCAATCACATCCAGCGTTTGTTAGCCAATTGTACCGTTGCTGCCCAAAATACCGACTTGTTGCATGGTTTATTGAATCCAACCAATTTGGCGCGCAAGGTAAATGAGCGCACTCGCGGCAGGCAAGGCAGGAATCAAACCATCAATCCTATCCAGCACGCCGCCGTGGCCTGGCAAAATAGAACCGCTGTCTTTCACATTGGCTTGACGTTTCAGCAGCGATTCAAATAAATCACCCAACACGCCCAACAAACACAACAACCAAAATAACATAAGCACTAACCAAACATCAAACCCAAGGTAAGGCTGTACGATGATTGCGAGCATTGAGACGCCAGTTATCGCACCCGCAACTCCTTCCCACGTTTTTCCTGGGCTGATATTAAAAGCACTAATTGTGTTTGCCAAAATTTTTGCCAGCAAAATAGGCCGCGCTGTCAGCCACCCAAATCACGCCCATAAAGATGAGTACCCAAACTGGGTCAATAATACGTAAAGCAACGATGCTTAACCATAATGCGGCAATCAACACAACACCCAACAAGGCTAATACCCAACGCGGTAATTGTGGTTTAAAAAACAATAAACGCGGACTGCTGAGCAACCAAAATAAGGTTGAAATAATGCAAAAGCCTAAACAAAGTTTAAAAAATGTGTGGCTATTTTGATGATTAGTTATCCAAAAAATGACCAAAGCACCAAGCGCAAAAGTGGCAAATAAAATGACTTTCACTTGTTGAGGTGACAGTTTTGCAAGGGTTAACCATTCTTTTAAACCCAACAACGCCGCAATGCTAGTTAAACACGCCCAAGCGATTGGCGGCAAATAAAACAGCGCGGGTAAAAAAACGGCAAGCAAGCCAATAGCGGTAAGAATTCGGGTTTTGAGCATTTGAAAACCGTTAAGTATTGGCCGTTTGGCTAGAGAGTTGTTCACTGGTGCGACCAAAGCGACGCTCACGACTTTGGCGCGCTTCTATTGCCAAATCAAATGCTTTTGCGTCAAAATCCCGCCAATGTATGCATCAAATAAAGCTCGGTATACGCCAACTGCCACAGCAAAAGGATTGCTAATGCGTTTTTCACCGCCGGTGGATAAACAAATCGGGCGCGTAATGCATACTCAAAAATCGATTCAGTTTGTTTTCGGTGAATTTACCTGTTTTTTCAGGTTGCGCCAGCTACATTTTGTTCATCGCTTCTAACAAATCCCAACGCCCGCCGTAGTTAGCCGCGATGGTTAGGGTTAAGCCTTTGTTGTTCTCGGTGAGTGCTTCAGATTGCTCAATTTGCGTGCGTAAAGCTTTGCTAAACTTGCTGCGGTCGCCAATTAAAATCAGCCGAATATCGTTGTCGTGCAGTTTAAGGACTTCACGCCCGGAGCGCATCCATAAACAAACTGAATTAAAAACGTGACTTCTTCTTCAGGCCTGCGCCAATTTTCGCTGCCAAACGCAAATAAAGTTAAAAACTTACTGCCTTTTGTTTACACAGTTTGACCATGTCACGCACGGTTTCAACGCGTTTATGCCCCGCCACGCGCGGCAAAAGCGTTTGCGCCCAACGTCCATTGCGTCCATAATCACCGCAATGTGTTGCGGCATGGCTGGTACGTCGGGCACTTTTTGCGTAGAACTTAAAAATAAACCTAATTTTTACCTTAATAATGAATGACTTAACGGTTTTTAAATGTAGAACCTAAATGACAAGTTTAACAGCCAAAAATTTAAACCGCCATAAATCCAACTTCTTTTTGTTGCAACATTTTGTCAATTTCAATCACGGTTTTATCCGTCATTTTTTGAACTTTCATCTTGCGCACGACGCTCGTCATCCTCAGAAATTCTTTTGTCTTTGAGCAAACGTTTTAGTGCATCATTCGCATCGCGGCACCCATTGCGCACCACCACTTTTGCGCCCTCAGCCTCAGCGCGCACAATTTTGGTTAAATCACGACGGCGTTCTTCGGTCACCATTGGCATCGGCACGCGAATTAAATCGCCATTGGTGGCGGGGTTCAAGCTTCAATCACAATCGCGAATGGCTTTTTCTACTTTGCCGATCATGCTTTTTTCGTAAGGCTGCACATTAATGGTGCGCGCATCGCCCAAATTCACGTTGGCCACTTGCGGCACGGTGACCATACTGCCGTAATATTCCACCATCACGTGATCCAACAAACCCACATGCGCGCGACCGGTGCGCACTTTTGCAAGATCATTTTTGAGTGACTCTAGCGACTTAGCCATTTTTTGTTCAGCGGTGGTTTTAATGTCTTGTATCATTTCATTTTCTCCTTTTTACTTTTACTTTTTTATCTTTAAATTAGGCACTTAAACAACCATAAGGTACCTTCTGGTTCGCCCATCACCACGCGCTTTAACGCATCTTTTTTGAAAATATTAAAAAATACCGCAATAGGCAATTTTTGGTCGCGGCACACGGTAAACGCGGTTGCATCCATTACTTTTTAAATCTTGACGAATCGCTTCATCAAACGTCACAGTTGTATATTTGGTTGCGCTTGGGTCTTTTATGGGGTCAGCGGTGTAAATACCATCCACTTTGGTGGCTTTTGAGCCACAAAGCATGTCTCCGCGCCACGCAACGCAGCCGCCGTATCGGTGGTAAAAACGGGTTGCCTGCGCCAAAAATCACCACGCGACCTTTTTCCAGCGCACGTAAAGGCTTTGGCGCGCACATAAAGGCTCAACAAATTCAATGCCCAGCGCCGATTGCACACGCTAACACCCAGCCCTTGGCGCATCGCATCTTGCAAATGCAAGCGCATTCATCACCGTGGCCAAGCATGCCCATGTAATCAGCTTGCGCGCGGTCCATGCCTTCAGCCGCAGGTGCCACACACGAAAAAATATTGCCGCCGCCAACCACAATGCCCAACTTGCACGCCCATCTCGACGATTTTTAATTTGTCCGACGATATCGGTGATGGTGGCGCGCGGTTGATGCCGTAACGTCATCGCCCATTAAGGCTTCGCCTGAGAGCTTAAGTAAAGCGTTTATGCCATTTTTTATGTTTTGCCATTTGAAAAGCGTTAAGTCAACCGCTTGTTTTATTAAAGTGAATTTAGTTATTTAATCACAAAGCTTGGTTTATAGTCATTTTAAGCCGATTTAAACTATAAAAAAATTGTAAATTTGTTCGTCAAAAAGGTGTTGGCTTAGCTTTGCGCTAAACCCTTTTCCCAAAACTTGTCGGGAGCATAGATAAAACAGGCGCCGGACAAAACGAAGTCCCGATGCGGGAATTTTCACCCCGCAAAGAAGCCCCTTCGCCCT
>JAHFWI010000242.1:0-14084 GCA_028554975.1 Himalopsyche kuldschensis | reverse complement strand
ACCCATAGCCCCCAAATATTCCCCAATCGAAATTATCTAACGAATTGCACTTGGTGCTGGAAAAAGGGTTTCAGGCTGTTTATTGGCAGAAAAAAATTTAACAAAAAAAATTAAAGTACGATTAAGGGGTTTAAAATCGTATATTCAAATATTGACCAACGCCACATTATGTGCTTCAATATCTACCACCACGCACTGTAACCTGTGTACATGGTGTAATCCAAGCAATCGCCAATTTCACCTTAATACAACCTGTTGCAGTGCACGCAAGCTGCCTCTTCGTATGCCGTAGAGGAAGCGTGCGCTTCTTCTTGACGCTCTGCAACTTCTGAAAGACATTTGCTTTGAGGTTAGGGAATAGCATTATTGGGTGTGTATAAACATACAAATCGGTATCACTATTCGTTACAAAAACGACGTAATGGCTCTATATAATAAACCTTGTCTTGATAATTAAAAACGCCACTCACAAAAAAATCGTTGAGCGTCATGGCGACTTTTCCGCCATCGGAAGTTGTAACATTATAGTAAAAACAAGTTGCTTTTGCTACTTGTTTTCTGCCCAGAACCATCTTCTTAAACGAGTTGATAGTCGTCGCTACACACTTGATTTTTATGGAGCGTAAGGTCTAACAGACTTGATTGTTCGGCAAGGCTAACTGTAAGGTGCTTGTGCCTTGCTGTTTACAATGTTGTAGCAACAGCCCTAGAATCCAATTGAATAATGGTTTGTTGCGTGAATACTTCTTTAAGTACAGGAGATTCTTGATGAGCGGTGTTTTTGAGTAGAAAAAATTGCTTTTTGAGCATAACTTACTTCCAAAATCAAACTAAATAGGGCTAAAAGAAAACATGGGCGTGTAAAAAATAAAATTTTGTTTTTCATTGATTTTTTATCTATTTAAAAAGATTAATAGTACGATAACGTTTACTAAAAAGAAAATTAGTATAATAACGTCACAAGATACAAAAAAACAATAAAAGTGGTAGGAATAATTGCTGTTTTTGATAAAAAAGCGATATTTAGAGGGTTTATGCTTAAGTCCATTTACCGTTCATGTTTTTCAGTATATCTCTCGAAATGGTATTTATTTACCACATAAGGAACATATGGATTTCACATAAGAACACAAACAAACTAACTTTTTGCTTATGTGTTCTTATTTTTTTTTTTTCTTATGTGCCTTATATGGTAAATCGTTACGCAGAATGTACTATAATGTAACTTTAAAACGGGAAAATAAAAATTCAAAAAAATTACTCTTTTACCATTCTTATTCCCATTATCCACACCTCATTGTGGATAACTACATTATAAATGCCACTTGGCAAATGTTCAATGTTTAGTATTTTTTCTAAGCGATTATCTTCAATAGTCGTCGTTGTTGCTGAACAATGCGCCCAGGATTGGTCTATGATTTCAATAGAAATATTTCCATTCGAAACGCCACGAAGCGATAAATTAACCAAGCCTTCACTTGGGTTAGGATAAAGTATTGCTGTGGCGTTATTTTGAGTAGTTCGATTACTAATGACAACGGGTGCAGTAGTACAAGGACCAGATTAATCCATGCCCCTGAACCAACTGGCGAAGTCGTCGTTGCGTACATCGCCTTGTGTCCACCATTGCGTTTGCCAAAGACTGGGCCATTTCGTAACTTACGCGGTCGCCTTGAAGATAAATAGTTGTCGCATTCCAAGCATTTGCATTACACGCTCCACTGGTTTGTTGCACAATAATTTGCGTAGCGGTACTTGTTGTACTTAGATTGTTACTATTCGTTACTCGTGCAGCAAGTGCGTAAATTCCTGCTCCTTGAAAACCACAGAAACCGTCGCAGGAGAAGCACTTGGATTAGGAATACTCCCCAAAACCGTCGTACCAATTTACTATTTCAAACAAGGTTATCGTTCCTGTTGGGGTGCTAAATGTAGCAGTCGCTGGTACGGTTGCAACGGCTGTATAAATCGTATTATACGTCGGGCTGCTCCATGTCACACTTGGTGGCTGCGCAGTCGTTGTACCACAATTTCCGTTGAGTGTCCATGCTTGTTGCCATGCCCAACCCAGCCCTCGGTGCGTAAGCATTTGCCGCACCACTACACCAACCTGGTACATCGCAAGTGTAAAGCGAATTGTTATTTTGCACTTGACTGCCTTGCTGATAAGGCGCGTTGGCAGTAAAACCGCAATTCCTGTACAAGCGTTGCCACTGGGTTGTATGGTCACGGTTATAGCATTTTGAACCGTTGAAGCATTATTATCAACCGCTTTTGCTGTAAAAATATATGTTCCTGCTGCCAAACTATTGACAGTATAGGTATAAGGTGCAGCTGTCAAAGTAGCGTTAACACTTTTGATTTGATATATTTCTACTTTTGTAACCGTACCATTCGGGCTTCTTGTTGTTGCCGTTAAATTGACTGGATGCTGGCGCAGTTCCTGTTGTCGCGTTACTCGCCAAAGAACAGGTAGGCGGTTGATTAACAGGCTATTAATTGCGACTGTTATCGCATTTGAAATGGTTGAACATTATTATTGTCAAATGCTTTTGCGGTAAAATGTATGTTCCTGCTAAATTTCAACCCAGGCATAAGGCGGCACGTCAAAGTTGCGATTAAACTTGATTTTGGTAAATTTCTACTTTCGTAACCTGCCATGTTGGGTCACTTTGCCGTAGCCGTTAAATTGACCGATGCTGGCGCAGTGCCTGTCGTCGTGTTACTTGCCAAAGAACAAGTAGGCGGTTGATTGGCAGGGCTACCAATGTACAACCGTAATTGCATTTGAAACCGTCGAAGCATTATTATTATCAACCGCTTTTGCTGTAAAATGTATGTTCCTACTGTTAAATTTCCAACCGTATAAATATATGGTGCTGCCGTCAAAGTAGTAATTAAAACTTGGTCTTGATAAATTTCTACTTTCGCAACCGTACCATCAGAATCATTGCAGTAGCAGTTAAATTGACCGATGCTGGTGCAGTTCCTGTTGTCCTGCCAAAGAACAAGTAGGCAGTTGATTTACAAGATTGTATACGTACCGTAATTGATTTGGCGGTCGAAGCATTATTATTATCAACCGCTTTTGCAAAAATGCATAATGTTCCTGCTGCCAAATTTCCAGCATTATAAGGTGCAGTCGTCAAAGTGCTTTAACATGAGATAAAAATTTGCAATCTGTTCCATTGGGGTCAGTTGCTTTCCAGACCGTGACCGATGCTGGCGCAGTGCCAGTTGTCGTATTAGTGCTTAAAAAAAAGTTGGTGGTCTTGTACGCAATACACTTACAACTTTGACTGTTGAGGTATTGGTTGTTCCATTGCTGGCGTAGGCTTTGGCAGTAAGTTGCAGGTTATCAACAGTTTGTCCAAGAAAATGTGTACTGATTAAATTGTACTCCTTCATAAAAATTCTACTTAATTGTTCCCGTTGTAATGTTGCGTCATTTTATGCTAATCAGCAGGAGCAACAAATGATGTATTGTTGGTAGGAGAAGCGATGGCAACTGTTGGAATAGGTGTTTTTACCAATTTTACAACAACAATGCTTGAATAGGTAGGCTTTGGCATACGCTCTTGCTGTAAGATTGTACGCTCCAACATTTTTGCCCAAGAAAACGTATATAAGCAGTCAAATCTGTCCCAAACGGTTGTTCCTTTATAAAAACGACTTTTTCGTAATCGTGCCATCTGGGTCATCGTAGCCGCAGCATTTATCGAAATTGTAGCAGGAGAATTGTATTGTACATTATTCAACAGGAGTAATCGTCACAATGGGCGGCAAATTGGCAACGGCATTGACCGTACCGCGTTACAACACATTACCGAGTTGTTGTCGCGCCTGATTATCGTAGGCTTTTGCGGTCACAACATACGTTCCAGCCGCAATATTTGACCAAGGAAAGTATAAGGCGTCGTTAAATCTGTACCAATAAGCACCGTGCCTTTATAAAATTCTACTTTTACAATCAGACCATTCGGGTCACTTGCTGTTGTGCTGCTAAAAATCGTGGCAGGAGAATTATAGGTTGCGCATTATTTGTAGGATTTGTAATCGCAACCGTTGGGCGGCATTGACAACACTGCATTGACAATAATGGTTGTTATATTGTGCCGTGGTGCTTTGATTATCATAGGCCTTTGCCGTCAAACGAATACGTTCCTACCGCAATATTTTGACCAAGGGAAAAGTATAAGGCGCAACCGTTGATGTACCAATAAGCGTCGTACCTTTATAAATTCTACTTTTACAATCGAACCATCAGGATACACGTTGTCGCCGTTAAAGAAATCGTAGGGGGGCAATATAGGTTGCATTATTCGTTGGATTGGTCAAAGTAACGGTCGGAGGGTTGATTGGTAACTACTGTATTTACAACAATTGTAATGGCTGCGCTAGTAGTCGCTGCACCAACATTATCATAAGCCTTTGCCGTAATTGGATACGTACCTGCCGCAACATTTGTCCAAGAAAAACGCATATGGTGCAACGTTGAAGTGCCTAATAAAGTTGTGCCTTGATAAAATTCTACTTTTGCAATCGTGCCGTCAGGGTCACTTGCGGTGGCAGCTAAGGCAACGGTTGCAAGGGCAGTGTAGGTGGCATTATTGGTGGGACTAGTCAAAGCAACAGTTGGCGGTTGATTGCTTGCTCCGCTAAAACAACCATACGTGGTAGCGATATTGGCAGAAGGGTCGTCGGCAGGAAGATTGAGCAACAACGTATTCAATACTTGTCCAAGTTGCGTTTTGAACGAAATGTTGCTTCCTGCATTGATACTGTTAAACGCTGCTTGTACCGTTGTTTTCAAAGTCGTCGCATTGACAGTCGGATACAAAGGCATAATTTTATCAATATAATTGCTCATGTCCGTCCAAGAAACTTGTGGGTCATAAAAACTATTGAAAAAATTGTTTGGTTGGTTTGTTTGTGAATTAATCGCTGTTGCAGACGCTGGTAATGTATTCGCTTGATTTTCAAGCACTCGCGTATAAGTTGTTAAGGCATTTTGATAATCATAACCATAACTATTATTTAAAAAATAAGGCGAAATCGTACTTGAAGTAATGGCTGCTGGGCGGTCGTCTTTCAACACCGTTTGTAGCGACGGATACCATAAACCACGATTGTAGGCTACTGCCATTAATTTTTATAGCTGCATTTTCGTCGGTGGCTTGGTTAAAAAATCCAATAGGAGTCCCAACCTTTATGCACGTCCCAATATTTGACGGTAAAAATATCATAATAAGCTTTTCCAATGGCTGCGGTACAAAAATTTGCGTTTCCAATCAAATTGGGGTGTTGTCCAGCAGGAAAACGCTGCGGGTACATATTCGTCATTTCGGTATAGGCAGAAAGATTTTCGATTTGAAAACAACCGTCGCCCGTCGAAGCTGATTGAAAACGAGAATGGGTACCCACTCCCAGTTGGCGCAGCATTAATGCCTTGGTCACAACCACAAAAACTTTCTTTGGCAGCTGTTGCAAAATAAAAATTGGCTGGTATTGCTGCCGTATTGGTCACATTGCGAAACAAATGCGCTGCATGAACCATCGAAATTGCCCATTCTAAAACGATTGTTTGGAATATAAGCATCTACCGAAACGCCCCAAATTGGGTACAAGCGTCCTTGCCCAATTTTTTATTCTTGTCAAAGGAATATAATTATTGACATTAAAATAAAAACTCGTGGGCGAAGTACACGTAGAAGTAATTCGTTCCGCCTTGTTCCGCAGTACCACAACCTGTTGTCGTAAAAGTAGTAATATTTGTATAACTACTTGATAATGTAGGACATATACTTTTTAAACGTACACTGGTATGCATACAAAGTCGCTAGGTTTCCTAGCGTAAATGTATTGTTTATAACGGTATTGGAAGCGGTTGTCCAAGTCGTCGCGCTCGCTAATTTATATTGCACTTTGGTATTTGTTCCGCTTCCTGCTGTCCAATTCAAAACCGCAGTAGTGCTGCTTGGCGTTGCGGTCACATTGCTTGGTGCATTACAAACTGCCGTGCAGCCTGTTGTCGTAAATGACAACAACAGTTGTATAAGGACTAGATAAATTATTGGCGCAATTACTTTTTAGTCGCACTCATATTGCGTACAAGTGACCAAATTAGGTAAGGTATAAGTATTCGTTGAGAGCGTACTCGAAGCCGTTGTCCAAGTCATCGCACTTGCGAATTTATATTGCAACTCAACACTTGTTCCGTTTCCTGCCGTCCAAGTTAAAATGGCATTGTTCGTGCTTGGTGATGCGACGATATTCATAGGCGCGTTACACGCGACTACATTGTTACAAAAAGCCGTTTTCAAAGCATCTGCCAAAGGAGTACCTGTAATGACACCCGACCCGACCGAAGTTTCGACATAATCGCCCGTGATTTCCCAGATAATTGCTCCTTTTAAATTTTTTGACTTAATAAAATTTGCTTTCGAGGTAATAGAGTTCGGGCCGTCGTAACTAACAAAGGTATTCAATGAACCATTTCATGTCAAATAAGGCACTTGTGCCGTCGCATCATATTGAGTCGTAAAAAGGCTTTGTTTGTCTAAAATATTATAATACGTCGGTGAACCATCATCTAATGAAAACGTAATATTATCCGTTGTGCCTATTTGAGGAACGTGTAATCCTGCCGCATTCGTAGTCTTGGCACTTCGTCCATAAATGCTACGCCTGCCGTCAGTTTGTTAGGCGGTACATTATAATTGGTCAAAAGATAGTTCACGGCTGCCATCACATTAAACGTAGGGTCGCCTTTGTGCAGGTGTACTTAATGGAGCATTATGATTGGTAATCGGGTCCCATGTTCCAAAAAATCATACGACATTAAATTGATAGCATCTAAGATATTGCTAATATTTGTCCACTCAATATTTGCCATTATATTGTCTTTGCGACGCGCCAACACAAGCCGTCAAAGTATAAGTCTTATTGGTTTGCGTACCCTACTCTCGTCAAACCATCCAACGGACAGTTTGTAGCAAAATCGTAAAATTTTGCTTATCCGCTACCGTACCACTGTGTGCCGCATAGCCAGGATATTCCTAAATCAATAATCCATACCGTCGAGGTTGCAGAAATTTGCCCAATATTTACATTGTCCAGCAAATTTTGCGCGTTTGACCGACGAGGCTGCAATTTGCGAAAACTCATCAGACCAACTCCAACCGCCCACCGAAATCAGGACTTTTACGCCATTATTATGTGCCAAATCTACGAGCGACGTGTTGGGATAATAAGACGTAGGTGTGGTACTCCAATTAATTTGCTCCTTTCAAAATATTTTCATCTGCCCACGAGTCGCCACCGACAATCGAACCATCAGCTAGGGGCTTGAAAAACGCATAATTGAGTATCGTATATTTGTCGTATTTAATCGTTGCAGGGCGCACCAATTTATTGCGGTCGTACCATTGCCAACCAGGGTAGTAGCCAAACTCTGAGACTTTTCTTTACAAGGTTGCGTTTGCGCTTCTACGAAAAAAGGAAAAAGAAATAGGATTAAAAAACATTCAGGGTGTACTGAATTTTTTTTTGTAAACATACATTCGGTTGGGGGGTAAAATTTTGACTGTTTTTAAAATAACAAAATATTTATTAGGTGTGGTGGATAGTTGGCTGAAAGCCCACTTATAGTTTTGTCTATCAAAGTCAAGGCTAAGATTAGTATTTCAAAGATATTTCTTAGATTTTTCAAAATTATTTACATTTATCTATTTCTTTACTTGTGGTTTCTCAAAACCCAGTAAGTGTAAAGTAAAAATTTGCGCCTAAGTCATGTAAATGTTTTTTTTAAAATAAACTCATTTATATTTATTGCTGCAAAATTACTCAATTTTACCTCAATAGGAAAAAAATTTTTTACAAGATAATTTGTCTGAATAGCGTTTTGAAAGCATGGGATAGATTACAGTATTTTAAGGAAGTTGAGGAGTAAAAGTAAATTGCATTTTACGCTTTTCACTTCATCATTTTTTACCTCTTCTATTATTTCTTTTTATAAAATATTTTCCGTATCGTTTCGATTTCTTTTGACTTTTTTCATGGAAAAGTTTGACTTTTCGAGCTTTGGCTTGTTCCTCAGCTTTGTCATACGCCTTGATGATTTCTTTTACAAGGCGGTGACGCACGACATCTTCAATGGTCAAATACGTAATGGCAATACCCTTCAATATTATCTAAAATTTCGATGGATTGGCGCAAACCAGATTTTGATGAGAAGGTAGGTCAATTTGTGTCAAGTCCCCTGTAATAATACATTTCGCAGAAGCGTCCTAGACGGGTCAGAAACATTTTTAGTTGTAGTGGGGTTGCATTTTGTGCTTCGTCCAAGATAATAAACGCGTTGTCGAGGGTTCGACCACGCATATAGGCGATAGGCGCGATTTCGATAGTACGGTTTTCTAGGAAAATGCTAGTTTTTCAGCAGGAAAAATATCATCTAACGCATCATAAAGTGGGCGCAAGTAAGGATCTACTTTATCTTTCAAATCACCTGGCAAAAACCCAGATTTTTCTCCTGCTTCAACCGCAGGGCGGGTCAGGACTATCCGTTTGACCGTCCGATTTTTTAAAGCGCGAACCGCTAAGGCAACTGCTGTGTAGGTTTTACCTGTTCCTGCCGGACCAATAGCAAACACGATGTCGTTGTTGTTCACTGCATCGACCATTTTTTTTTGGTTCACGGTTTTTGCCTTGATGGGTTTGCCTTCGCGTCCAAAAAACGATTACATTGTCGCTGTTCACTTCACTTACTGCGCTCTAAAAAGGATTGTTGCCTTGCAACAAATCTTCAATCATTTGGTACGGTAGTTTTATGCTCACGCAACATCCGAACCAAGTGTTCTACTTTGCTTTTAGCTTCTTGGACTTTTTTTTTCTCCAATCAATTTTAAAATATTGCCTCGAGAAGTGAAAGTAACCGTTGAAAAGGTTTTTTATGTAAGAGGTTGAGTTTGACGTTATTTTCTCCGTAGAGTTCTAGCAAATCAACATTATCGTCTATATTCAAAATAATTTCGCTCAAAATAAAAAAGTTTTTTAAAGTTTCTAGTTTCGGATTTGGAGTTTGGAATTTCCTCTTTAAACTCTTTTTTTTTAAATAAAGTTTCCAAAGTAAAGAAAATAAAGCGCGAAAATAATAATTATAGTAACTTTGCAGTCTATTGATATAAATAAAAATTTTTAGAGGGACAATTTTTTTAAACGTACTATGCCCATCGTAACACTGACCACTGATTTTGGCACAAAAGATTATTATGCTGCCATCTTAAAAGGGGCAATGCTCTGCCATTGTGAAACCTTAAACATTGTTGATATATCACACCATATATTAAAACATTTGATATTGTGCAAGCCGCTTTTACTATAAAAAGTGCCTATACGCATTTTCCAAAAGGAACGATACACGTGGTGAGTGTCAATAATTGCTACGCGGAAACGGGTCCAGTTTTTAGTCGCAAAATATCGAGATTATTATTTTATCGGTCCTGACAACGGTGTTTTTTCGTTGATAATGGAACAAATTTCTGAAATTCAAGCCATTTATATACTTAAAAATGAAGAAAACAATACTATTTTTTCTTTCGAAAATATCTTTGCCCAAGCAGTAGGACACATTATAAATGGATTTCCCCTAGAAGCAATCGGAACACTGACTACCATTACAGCGATTACCAAGCGAATTAGTATTCATCCTGTCACTACGCCTTTTGCGTATTCGTGGCACGATTATCCATATTGATAACTACGAAAATGCACTACGAATATTCATCAAACCTTACTAGAACGTATTGCGGATGGACGAAATATTCGACTTTTTTTCAAACGCCACGACCCTATTACAACGCTCTGCGAACGATATAGTGAAGTTGCCGTAGGTGAAAATTTATGTTTGTTCAATTCGTCACACTTTCTCGAAATAGCCATCAATATGGGGCAAAGCAGCCAGTATGTTGATTGAGCGAAGGGCGATACGGTGGAAGCAGTTTTATTAACGATTTTGATTACGTTAGTAACGCATAAATAAACACGGTTTAAAATGAGCTATTCCCTTATTTATAACCCAGTTTATTTATGCGTAACTACTTAAAATAATTTTTTTTAGAAAATTGGAAAAAACTTAATCTTTTTTCATCACTAACTTCAGCAAACTATCATAAAATCCTTTTAAAGCCGTCAAAGAACTGTCTTTTTGAGTAAATGTCGCGCCCCAAACTAGCCGATGTGTTCCGACACTATCTTTCATTTCAAGAAAAGAATAGACATTGCCAGGCTGATTAAAATCCATTTCGTTGAGTTTTAGGATTTCGTATTTCCCAAACAAGGTTTTCGCTTTTTTTGCTTTGATAGCAGGAAGGGCTTCGCTGCTATTGGTCAAAGGATTACTGGAAAAAAGTTGCCCATTTTCAAGTAAAGTATAGACATTCTCTTGACCTGTGAAACCTCCTCCATTGCCAAAACACAATTGCTTGGGAGGGGGTTTACCAGCAGTATAAGTCGTAGTTTTACAGCTATCTAAGGTGATTTCCATAAGAAATAAAATAGAAAAAAGGAGTAAGAAGTTGATTTTCATATTGTCAAAATTTTAATTATTTTTTTCCTTCGCTCACTACTTCCAGAAGGGTACGAAATGCAGCATATCGCCCATCGTATCGTCGTTTGGTATCGGCTTGCAATTTTGGTGCAAATTCCGTTCGGTATCGCTCATACGTAGCGAGGTTGGCACAAAAATATTGAATAGAATAAGTCACACCGCCTTCTTCTTCATTCAAAATGCGCACTAGGCGATATTTGCTGAATAAGCCCGTTGCCATCACATCGGGGATATGGGTTTTGCTTGCACCCAAGCCAACCAATCTTCGTGAATGACTGGGTCTAAACTCATGGTTACGTTGTATAAAATCATAAACAATCTTTATTGATGCCCAAAACATAATTATTGACGACATCGAGTTTTACAGCCGTTTCCGCGCCTAAAAAGCCTGTAATTAGCTCATTTTAAGTTTTTCCGCGCCACTTCTGTCAATTTTGTGCGATTGGCATATAGGACCAATGCCATTTTTCTTCGTTGTAACCTGTCGAACGATTTTTGCCTTTTTACTGTATGCTTGACAAAAACCGTAGGTGCTGGCATTTGCAGCAAGCCAAGTATAAATTTTCAACCCTACGCCATTTTCAAAATCGCCTCCGTTTAAGCTATTCAAATCCATGTCCGTACCCCAATGATGGCGCGATGAACCTGGCATAGCACTGTATTCTAAAACAGCGGGTAGCGCGTTTGCTGGCATCTTTGATTTTTGCTGATAGGAGCAGTTTGCCATTTACCTTCCCCAGATGCGTTTTTGATAGGTAAAGTTACGGGTTGCTGACAAAATTTTTAATTTTTATGCCATCTTTTTCTGCGGCAACATACATTTTTTTGAAGGCTGTGTAGGCTTTACGTAAATAAATGGCTTTTTGTCCGTATATTTTGCTTCGATTTTTTGTAAATTCAACCCGTGTTGAAGGCTCGTATTTACCCATCAAATAAGCTGTGAAACGGTATCTGTTCCAAACGTATCAGGTACTTCTTGGGTCACCAATACTGTTTTTTCAGCAACGGTTGATAACTTTACAGCATTGTTATTATTATTGTTACAAGCAAACAAGCTAATCGCAAAACAAATAAGAAAAATATTTTCACAAATTTTTTAAAAATATATTACACAACAAATAATTTGTGTAGCCTTAGGAAGGCTCGAAGCCTTCCTAAGGCTAACAAATACACAAATTATTTACAGTAAGTAAAATATTGATTATCAAGGCTTCTACGCAATAACTCCTTCCTTTGAAGCCTACCTGTCAGCAGACAGGGGGCTGGGAGGCTTAAAGATTATAATTTGGCACTATTCACCTTTATGAGTTCCGCCATCAGAGTAGAAAGCATTGATATAACGAACGACTTCTTCGGGGTCATCGGTAACAGGTAATAAATCCAAATCACCTGGATTGACAGTATGATGCTCTTCTGCCATCGTCGTTTTAATCCATTCTCTTAGTCCTTTCCAATAACTTTCACCCATTAAAATAACGGGAACAGGTGTGATTTTTTGGTCTGAATTAAGGTTAATACTTCAAATAATTCATCTAATGTTCCGAAAACCACCTGGCATGACGACAAAGGCTTGCGCATATTTGACAAACATTACTTTACGAACAAAAAATAATCATGGTTCAGACTTTTGTCAGGGTCAATGTAAGGGTTGTGATTTTGTTCAAAGGGCAACGAGATGTTCAAGCCGACGGATGCACCCACCTTGTAGGGCAGCACCACGATTACCTGCTTCCATAATGCGGGTCCACTGCCCGTAATGACACCATAGCCTTCTTCGGTCAAACGACTTTGCAATTTTTACCGCCAACTTATAGTAGGGGTTTTCGGGTTTGAAACGAGCCGACCCAAAAATCGAGATACACGGTCCGATTTGATTTAATTTTTCAAAACCTTCTACAAACTCTGCAATTACCTTGAACATTGTCCAAGAATTCTCGCCTTTTAGTTTTGTCCATTGTTTCATTCTACGCTTTGGCGTAGCGTTGGTATTTTCCATAAAAATAGATTTAATTTTAAATTAAAAAACATAAAAAAGCCCGTGTCATTGCACAGGCTTCGCTAGTTAAGACTTTCTGAGGATATAAACAAATTTTAGAGGATATTATTTTAAAAAATGGAGAAAAATATTTTTTTGAAGGTAGTATCAGTGGTTCAATGCGCGATAGTTTAGGTATAGCACATACTATATCAGGCAGCTTTAGAACGCAACGACAATAAATAGAGCAATAGATGAGGATGAATGCGCTCTTACCCAATTTACATGAGTAGGCGAGGTATATGTTCTTTTTTCGATTTTTACAAAAATTTGATTGGCTGCATAGGTTTTAACCTACGCAGCCAACCTGCCAATTTTCCAACTAAACCTGTCTGCCAACAGGCAGATTTCGACAAAAATGACGTAAAAATCTAAATAATTGCAGCTATCGCTCAAATTTGTTATACGTCCATCTCATTCCTACTTCTTTTCCACTCTACAATCGACTCTTCGTTCATGCGAACATAGTCTTTGTTGTTTTCTTTTTTAGCCAACTCAATAGAACGTTCGGCTGCGGCAATCGCGCCTTTGTAGTCGTTGTTTTTAGCTAAAAATTAAGGCTTTTTGGCGTAGCCACCAGAATTTTTTTTCTACCGCCTTTTTCAATGGCTTTGTTCATCCATTCAAGGGATTGCTTCGCGTCTTTGTTTTCTTCGTTGTAGTAACGTGCTGCGGAATAATACCGATCGGCATTGGGACCTTCCATAATTTTTTTGATGTCACCCGTTACTTTTGCATCGGTGCCTAAGGTAACAGGAATGGCAACACACGTATTTTCCCAAGCAATACTGATGTCACAAGAAGCACTTTTGAGGTTATCCACATTCATAGTGAAGGTTTCCACACTATTGGCACTTTTCATTGTTTTAAAGTGGTGCGGAAGGCATCTTCTTTCTTTGTTTGTAGCCGTCAATGCCCCAGTGTTCAAGATTTTGTGAAAATGATCGTCCATTCTTTTTCGCTAGAATAGCGTAAAGCGCGTAAGTACCTTTTTGGGTAAAGCGTTGCCTGCAATCGTTACATCTTCGCTAAACGTTACTTTTTGTAGAGCCATTTGCGCCAGTACGCCAAAAGTTCGTTGTGGGAAGGCACTAAGCCACCAAATACTTTACGTCCTTTTGCACTTGCGCGAATATTCAATCGTAATATCCGTCAAACCAGCCGTTTGCATAATTTTACCTGTTGGACTTGGTGCAGGGTTTTAAGTTTTGTGCCGTAGCACTAAAAATAAGAACGCAAAAGAAACTAAGCGTTAGGAGAAGATTTTTTTTCATGTTGAAAAGGTTAGTAGTCGGAAACTCTTGCTTCCGACAGTGTTACAGTGCCGCAAATGTACTATATGGGCTACTAATATTTTTAATTTTCTTCGGTGTCTTTCTTAATTTTTTGATATAGTTTCAAATGAGAAGTTTCGTCTAACTCCTCTTCCTTGATTTCAAT
>JAHFWI010000241.1:0-14321 GCA_028554975.1 Himalopsyche kuldschensis | reverse complement strand
TGTGTACAATACGACAATTAATTCTATCTACGTTCTCGCCGATAAATAAATACCGAGATGCCGCCCAAGACTAGCGGAAAGGCCGCCAAAAAATCCGGCAAAGCCCAGAAGAACATCTCCAAAGGGAGACAAGAAGAAGACAAAGAGGAGGGAGGAAGGAGTTACGCAATCACCATCTACAAAGTGCTGAAGCAGGTGCACCCCCGACACCGGAATCTCCAGTAAGCCATGAGCATCATGAACAGCTTCGTCAACGACATCTTCGAGAGGATCGCCGCCGAAGCCTCCCGCCTGGCCCCACTACAACAAGCGCTCCACCATCACGAGCAGGGAGATCCAGACCGCCGTCAGGCTCCTCCTGCCGGAGAGCTCGCCAAACGCCGTCAGCGAAGGCACGAAGGCCGTCACCAAATACACCAGCTCAAGTAAAGAAGAGTAAAAAGAATACCACTAACAAACAACAACACACCAACTGTTGCAACGCGTAATCCGTAAGATGCGAGATGCTTTTATTTGCGCGCGCAATGACTTCAAAATCAAACAAAGGCCCTTTTCAGGGCCGCCAATATTTTTCAAATCGAAACGATCACACGCAATCGATCGCCTCTCGCTGTTCCCTCACTTACAGAGAAAGAAAATAAAAATACAAATTATATATTGTTATAACTCACCTGAAGTTAGATGATCCACCGCTACCGTATGAACGCACACGCAACATTATGCATTTAATGCGCACAAACTTCACAGCACGACACTGTGTGCATTAAATGAAATTAATCAAGTAATATACACACACACACACACACACACACACACACACAAACACAACACAACGCTGTGTGTATTAAATAAAATTAATTAAGTAATACACTGCACACAACACTGTATGGCGGGTATGACACGTTCGAAACGATGAATTAGGACGATCGATATTCCCACACGATAACGTCGAACCGAACAGACTGACTGTCGCTGAGACGGTCACGCAAACAAAGCAGAAAACAATTACATTCGCACTGCTCTCGCTCCGAGGGCTGGCCCTTTTTATTGTTTTATTGCCTAAGCCTAAGACCCTTGGCCCCGCGCGTGTGCGTCGTCGCATACTGCACGCTTTTTATGTTACTATTCTATTCTCTGTTTTGTTTTTGTTTACTATCGACAATGCTTCGACGCCGATACTGACTATTTGATCGATCGCGCTTCCTCCCGCGCCGCCACCTCACCCGCACCCCCCTCGATCATTATAATCATCACTCATTTTTTCGCTAATCTCGTCTCGTCTCGTCTCATCAGGCCGAGTGCGGATCGACCGAGGCGAGTCGGCCGCGAACAATATTCATATATTTTTCTTTATAATATAATAGTTAATTAATATCTAGGATTGAACGACTACAATCATTCGTTGGTGACATTAATCATTTCATTTTTCATATACGAAATTTCAAAAACACATCCCATTTCTATGTTCTTTATTATTATTATTATTATTACCGAGTTATATGAACTATAAGCGAGCCTCTAATCTGACCATCATCACGATTCTGATTCCGGAGCATGTCCGAAACCTACCAACCCTCATTTGACTTTCGCCCTGACTGTCTTCGCATCATGAATCGTGATGATCTTGAACAGACCACTGTGATAATTCGACGTCTTCGCCTCGCCTTCGCTTTTGTACGCAGCCGAGTCGGTTGTGCTAAGTCCGGCCCACTCGGGGGCGGATTGCGCCCCCGCCCGGCACCCGACACCTGAAACCTTCACACCCGGCAGGAGGTGTATTGCTCGACGCGGGGCGCAAATTTAGACGAGATTGTGCAATTTTTGACAAATCTGCAGCCTTTTTCGCGGCACGTTATGTCCGCGCTTCCGCTCATTTCCAATTTGAAACGCTTCCGGCGGGCCGGGGGGGAGGTTCGCGGCGCTCGGCGACTCGCGAATCGACAGACGCATTCGCGGACCTCAGGCCGGCGTGCAATTCCACCCTCGCGATTCCTCTCGAAGATCGTAAATATGAAAAACGTCGAGAGATCAAAGCAAAAAAGCGACACCAATTTGCGTCTAAAAATTTTGACGGAATACCGACATCCGCGGGCGGCGTCGGCACTCCGATACTGGGGCCGCCGTCTCGCTCACACCGTATACAGAAGCGTCGCACACTCTCGCTCACTCTCTCAGTTAGCAGTTCGCATCTCAAAAAAAATATTAAAACTAATCATCACGATGGCAGACACAGCAGCTCCCGTCACCGCATCGCCGGTTCCCTCGACGCCCGCGAAGAAGGCAGGCAAAGCCGCGGCCGCCGCCAAGAAGCCTAAGGTCAAGCCGACCCACCCCAAGACTTCGGAGATGGTCAACAGCGCCATCAAGGAGCTGAAGGAGCGCGCCGGATCCTCGCTGCAGGCCATCAAGAAGTACATCACGGCCAACTACAAGGTCGACGCCGACAAGCTGGCGCCCTTCATCAAGAAGTACCTGAAGGGAGCGGTCGAGTCAGGCGCCCTCGTCCAAACCAAGGGCAAGGGAGCGTCAGGCTCTTTCAAGCTGGAGGCCAGCAAGGGCAAGTCAGCAGGCGCGTCCGCTTCCGGAAAGAAGCCGGCAGCCAAGAAGGCGAGGCCAGCCGCCGCCGCCTCCAAGGACAAGAAGTCCGCAGGAGACAAGTCGTCTGCTGCGGCAGCCAAGAAGAAAACTGCCACCTCCAGGAAGTCTCCGTCCGCTCCGGCTGCTGCCTCTCCCGCCAAGTCTGCCGCTTCCAAGAAGGCGTCGCCGGCAGCCAAGAAAGCCGCCCCCGCAAAGAAATCCGCAGCGAAGCCCAAGACCCCGACGAAGGCGAAGAAGTCCGCGAAGCCCCCCACCAAGAAGCCCAAAGCTCCCAAGCCCAAGAAGGCGGCGTCGCCCAAGAAGCCCGCAGCCAAGAAAGCCGCCGCCAAGAAGTAAGCGAGAGGCGCGCGCGCGAATGACGGCAGACATATTATATATAAAATAATAATAACAGCAGCAACAATAATAAGATGTGACGTTTATTATTCGACACGATTGCGAGGGGTGTTGGGGGCAGGCTTGCAGCATCAGAAGCCGTGACAGAAAATACCATCGACCAACCTACCAGCAGTCGAAGAATACGAGATGTAACGGACATATTGTGAAATAATATCGTCAATGTTATTATTATAAATCATGATAGGCTGCGATGGACGGGCTGTCCGTCGCGACGCTCGCATTTCAATTAAAAAAAGCCCTTTTCAGGGCTACCATACATTTCCATTCGAAATCATTACAAAATCGTATTGAATCGTGTATAATAAATACTTTTGTGTTCATAAAAAAAAAAAAAACAATCTCCACACACACACACACATACAAAAGCGACAAAGATAATAAAAAATATACGTGATGATGATTTGTCATTACACTTACATATTTTATATTCATTATTATATTTAAAAATAAATAAAAGCTTACGAGCTTAATTCTCACACAAGTAGTACAGTGAGTGAGCATTAGTAGTGGTACATGGCACGCGAATAATAATAATAAACTTGCACCGTCATAAATAATATCAGAGTAATATGTAATAATAATAAACAAGCGAACGGCAACGATAATAAAATATCGTGTCAAATTTGTTTCTACAATGCCGCCCCGCCCCGGCCGTCGCACACGTGCGGCGGATGGAACTAAGTCAATAAAACAATAAAAAAAAATGGTCAAGCCCCATAATCATAACGCGACTGTGCAAAAGTCAGTCGTCGTGATTTTTTATTACTTTCTTTGCCTGCCTGCCTTAGGGAGGGTCGTTCGGTCATCCTAATTCATGCGTTTCATCTTCATTGACTAAATGTGTTATACCTACCAGTGTTGTGTTGTGCGCATTACTGCATTATCAATGTGGGTACAGTGTTTTATTTAATTCATAATGTTTGCGTGTGTGTGTTGTAGCGGCCGATTGTTAAAATGTGGGGTGAGTAAAAATATATAAATTGTATTATTTAAGTTTTTCTTTCGTCATAAATTATGATCACGATTGCGAAAACCCCCAAAGTGAAGGGAACATGGTGGCCCTGAAAAGGGCCGTTTTGATGGGTAATATTAACTATGTCACTGTTGATGGTTTTTTTTTTGATTTTCCGTTAAGTAATGTTGTTGTAATTAGCATTATTAACATAGCGTTCGTCGATGAGGTGGTGAAGATTCGAAGCAAGACGGGGGCAGCATTAAAATAATGTATGCGTGTGCGCGCGCTGCTTAACCTCCGAAACCGTAGAGGGTGCGTCCTTGCCTCTTCAGGGCGTAGACGACGTCCATGGCGGTGACGGTCTTCCTCTTGGCGTGCTCGGTGTATGTGACAGCGTCCCTGATGACGTTTTCAAGGAACACCTTCAGCACTCCTCTGGTCTCTTCGTAGATCAAGCCGGATATGCGCTTGACTCCTCCGCGGCGAGCCAGACGGCGGATGGCAGGCTTCGTGATACCCTGGATGTTATCGCGAAGAACTTTCCTGTGACGCTTGGCGCCTCCTTTTCCCAATCCCTTTCCTCCTTTACCGCGACCGGTCATCTTGGCGCTTTCGTCTTTCGGGGGACAGAGTAGTCAAATAGAAAATGTATCGCAAACTGGATGCGACGGATACGTTCGATTCCGCGACTGGTCGGACAATGTTCGTGCTGCGTTTTCGGCGCCATTATTTATGCGTTTGCGTCCTCACATCAGGCCGTCCGGTATATTATATATTTCTGATGGGGACTTGGGCTGTGGGCCTAATCCCTTTCATCTCGGTGAGTTAATTATTATATTTTATAATGAGGGTTCAAATTAATATATATAATATATATATATAAAGGGTTTTTTTTTTTTGGGGTTCGCTGAGCACTGATGTAAAAGCCTCAAGTTTCTTTCTTTTTTTTTTTTTTTTTTTTTTTTTTTTTTTATTTTTTAAAACATGTTTTTTTTTTTTTAAAACATTTATGTTTTTACATGTTTAATTTTTAATTTTTAATTTTTTTTTTTTTTTTAAACTCGAGTAGAGGTCGAATGCTCAGCGTTCCGTTGATTTTAATTATTACATAGTTGCACATATATGACAATTTCATACAATATTATACAATTAAAGTTTATAAAAATATCGTTAACCAGTTGGTTGTGGAGGAAAGGGGAAGTGAGGGAAGAGTAGCTAGGGCGGGTCTTGTAGTAAGACGTCTCGCGGCCTAGGGTGGTTAAAGTGTGGGAGTTGAACGTAATCTTGTGAAAGTGCTTTTATTGAGATGTTAGGGTGATTTTTTCATTTCTTCGTGAAATTTCACTGTGAGTTTTTTGGTGTGAGCTTTTATTGAGTCTATTTGTAGGTCGCGTTCCAGGATAGTGGAACGTACGAACCACGGGGCGTTTGTGATTTTACGTAACGTTATGCGTTGTATGGATTGAAGTTTTTTAAGGTGAAGTTTGCTGGCGTTACCCCATATTTGACAACCGTATGTCATTATGGGTCGGGTTATTGCGGTATAAAGGAGCAATTTGCTTTTTAAGGCTAGGTTGCTCTTTCTTCCGATCATTGGAGTTAGTCTCCCTGTGACCTGAGTGGCTTGACGGATTTTAAGTTTAATGTGGTCGTTGAATGTGAATCTTTTATCTAATGTGAGGCCGAGATATTTAACTGTTTTGGACCACGGTATGCATTGATTATGCATGGAAATAGGTAATAGTTTTTTATGACGGGATTTATATGTGCGACGGGAAAAGTTGATTGCTTGGCTCTTTGCAGTATTGAGTTTAATGCGCCAGTCCTTACACCAGTTAGCGATTTTCTCGCCAGCTAGTTGCGCGAGACCGGAGGCTCTATGTCTATTTAAAGATCTGGAAAGGATAGCTGTATCGTCGGCATACATCGCGATTATGGTTTGAGAGTCGCTGGTCGGGATCGGAATGTCGTAAGTGAATAGGTTGTAAAGAAGGGGGGAGAGTGTGGCGCCTTGTGGCGTTCCGGCGGTGGGGATACGTTCCGATGATTTTATGCCGTGTAATTTTATTTGGAATTTGCGGGAGGTCAGGAAAGAATTTAAGATTTTTAGCATAGGGTGATCGAGGCCGGCATCGTGAAGTTTGACGATTAGGCCCTCTATCCAGACCTTATCGAAGGCTTTCGATATGTCAAGGAAGAGGCCAATCGTGAAAAAATTGCGATTAAATCCGTCTGTAATGTATTCTGCTACGCGGAGCAATTGATGATTAGTGGAGTGTTCGGCGCGGAATCCGTGTTGTTCGTCCGGTATGAGTTTTTTACTCATGACGAATTCATCGAGTCTTGATTTTAACACTCTCTCCAATAGTTTGCTCATTGTTGGAAGCAAACTGATTGGCCGATGGCTTGCGGGGAGTTTGTGGTCTGTATTCGGTTTGGGGATGAGGATTACATCAGCAATCTTCCAGGCGGTGGGAAAATGTTGTATTTTCATACAAGCGTTGAAAATATTAGTTAATTCAAGCACTCCGTTTTGCGGGAGGTGCTTGATTGCTTTATTTGAAATTTCGTCATAGCCGGGCGCTTTCCGGTTTGCGAGGAATTTAATGCGGGACTCTATCTCGCTCGTTGTTGCGGGCTCGATAGGTGTGCGAGAGAGTGGCACATAGTTTTCCGACATTATAGACGCGTATTTTTTGGTAATCATATTTACGCGTTCGGCGAGTGCGGTATCAGAAGGATCGATTTCGTTGGGGAGAATTGTTTTTCAATAGAGTCCGCGAACGTTTCGCACTTTTCGGCAACAGTGTAAACCGGTCCGTTCGGTCCGATAAGCGGAGAGATTGGTGTCTGTGGGCTCTCAGGATTTTACTGAGAGTCCAGTATGGTTGACCGCCTTTTTCAAGTTCGGCCAGGTAATCATTGAACGAATTTTCTTTCTGAAGTTTTGTTTCGCGAATAACTAGGGCTGTTAGACGGAAATATTCGGCGCGGGCTGTGGGATTGAAGTGACGTTGCCATTCTTTTTTGGCGCGATTTTTTTGCCTAATCAGGTTTTTAATCCTGATAGGTACATCGGGACGGTGTCCATCTGAGGAGATGGGGGACGAAGCGGAAGTTTTCGCGGCGTGGATTGTATCCGTTAGGTTTTTAATGGCATGATCGATGTCTGTAGAATTTGCGAAGTGCGGGTGTGGCGTTAGGTTTTCCTCGATGTATTTTTCGAAGTCTTCCCAGGACGTTCGAAATTTGGAGTTATTTTGGACGATTGCTAATGGGTCCTCGGGGTCGCCCAGATATAAAAGAACCGGACGGTGATCAGAGTTCAGTTCCGCTAATACTGAAAGTTGGGGTACATGATGGATGTCGAATAAGAGCGCGAAGTCTAGGACGTCGGCTGTTTTCGAGGCGGGATGATATATAGTGGGTTCAAAGGGGGCAATTATTGAGGCGTGTTTGGCGGTTATAAATTCGTCAACAATCTTTCCTCTAGCGTTCGTTAGGCGACAGTGAAAATTTTTATGCTTAGCGTTGAAATCGCCTGCGATGATAGTCGCGGGAAAATTTCTGTCCAGCAGGTTGCTTAAGTCTGCTGAGGTGATTGCTAAAGTGGGAGGTGCGTAGATGGATAAAATGCGAATAAGACCGGCGTTCTTGGAAGAGATTATAATCCCGGTGGATTCAATGACTGATGCTGAAGCGACTATCGGTAGTGCAGCGCAATGTTCAATACAAGATTTTATGAAAACTGCGGTTCCGCCGCCTTTACCAAGGAGTCTATCTGTTCTGTGAGTCGTGTAATTAGGGAGATTATAAATATGACATGGTTTTAAGCCCGTTTCACCGACGAGAAAAATGTCGATGTCGTGACTCCGCAAGAAAGTTTCGATTTCCGCCTTGTCGGTACGCAAACGGCTGTTTGCATTCCAGAAGGCTATCTGAAGAGAAGTTACTTGGGTTTTATTAGCCATTGTGGTTATATGACTGGGAGAGAAGCTCATTGGCTTTGGAGATTGCCAGATTCAGCTCATAGATGCCGCGTTTCATCTTGAACTGATCGGCTGTGTCTGTAATTAGCGGTACGACGCCAACTACGGTGTTTGGGTGTGTGATGGTGAGAGGAATACAAGTGGGGTCACTTACCAAACTGGTTTCCGATGTCGTAGCCGGTATCAGGGTGGGTGTCGTATATTTCTTGGAGGAGTGATGTTTGGTCGTTGGTGGCATGCGGGAGGCGGCGTCTTCTTCGCGTGTGGTCTTTCTTGGGGGGTGTGGGTAGTCTCTGGGTCGGTATCGCTGTTTGTTATTATTTGGGTTGGCTGGGCATCCCCGAAGTTTGCCGTGTGTGCATCTTTGCAGTTGATGCATTTGGCTGGTCCGTCCTCCTTAGTTTTGGTGCAATCTGAAGTGAGGTGGCGTTCACTGCACTTCAGGCAGTTTGGTGGTGCGAAGCAGCAGCTGCTCGAGTGACCAAATCTTTGGCATTTGTGGCATTGTCCTGTGGAGGTTTTCCGTCTTAGGTTCTCCACCGTGACTTGGTACTCGAAGCATCTTTTGAGGTTGAAGACTTCTCTTCCCTTCTGAGATTTTTCCATTTCTAGTAGTATGAGGGGGAGTGGGGTCTTAGTTCTGCCCGAGTGCATCCTTTGTGCCTTCTGCACTGGGTAGCCGCTGAGGAGGAGTTCGCTACGAACTTCTTCTGGGTCTATGTGCTGGGGGATATGTCTCATGACGATTTTGAGGACTTTGTTCTCTTCTTTAGTGTAAGAGTGGAAGGCTTTTCCTCGTGTTTCAAGGATTGATGTTAGTTTCCTGTAGTCGTCGATTCCATGAGTTTCTACTCTCGTGGAATCTTTCAGGTCTTTAACATCATCCACTCTTATGCCGGCGAGTAGGATGTCTTTGCGGAGAGAAAGGTAGTCTGATTTGTCGTGAAGGATGATTGGAGGAATGTCCGAGTTGTAGTAGTGCTGTCGTTTGCGGGGGTGTTTGGTTGAGGATGGAGGTGATGATGATGATGCTGTTGCTGCTGCTGAAGGTGGTTTGGTCTTGGATTGTTTTGATGTAGAAGATGCTGGGGCAGTTGGTAACTTTGTCGGGGAAGGTGCTGGAGGTGGTGATGATGATGAGGTGGTGGTTGCTGCAAAGAGTAGAGGTGTTGCTGCTGCTGTGGCGTATGAAGGAGTTTGTTTGGTTGGTGGTGAGCTGTTATTTCTGTCTGGGAGGGCCGGGTAGTTTTCTGTGTCAGTTTCTGTTTCTGGAGATACTGAGGATGTCGAGGCTGTCGAGGATGGTGAGGATGGAGAGGATGAAGAATCAGTCGGATTGGTGCATTCTTGATCGTTGAAAGAGGTGTCGGAGCTTTCATTAGCAGGGGATTGGGCACAGGTTTCGCTTTCGCTTTGTTGTGTGAGAGTCTGAATTAAGAATTTTTCATATGAGGATTTTTGAGTGTTTCTTTTCTGGATTCTTTTGTCTCGTTCTGAGTCGGAAGGATGGGATGAGGAATAGTCGTCGTCTAGTTCGGTGTTGTTTGGTATTCATCACATCGGGCTCTCTCGATTCGCCGGCACCCCTCTCCGCCATCGGGGCGTCGTCCAATCGGATCGGAGCGCTCGAACGGACTATACTGCATAAATAGAGGGCCAAAACGAGCGCCGTAAATATTGCGCTACGACCGTCGCCGTCGCATCGTCGTTATAATTTTTTCTTTCCAATCATCGTCACTCTCATTAAAGATGGCCCGTACTAAGCAGACAGCCAGAAAGTCGACGGGAGGCAAAGCTCCTCGCAAGCAGCTCGCGACCAAGGCCGCCAGGAAGAGCGCGCCCGCCACCGGCGGAGTGAAGAAGCCCCATCGTTACCGTCCCGGAACAGTCGCCCTTCGCGAGATCCGTCGCTACCAGAAGAGTACCGAGCTCCTCATCCGCAAGCTGCCTTTCCAGCGTTTGGTGCGCGCGAGATCGCTCAGGATTTCAAGACCGATCTCCGTTTCCAGAGCTCTGCCGTCATGGCCCTCCAGGAGGCCAGCGAGGCGTACCTGGTCGGTCTCTTCGAAGACACCAACCTCTGCGCCATCCACGCCAAACGCGTGACCATCATGCCCAAGGACATCCAACTGGCGAGACGCATCAGAGGCGAACGCGCTTAAGCATTTTCGCTCCCATCTGCCAGCAAATAAACATACATAACTACAGATATTTTAACAAAAGGCCCTTTTCAGGGCCGCAAATGAGTCACATTCGAAAGATTTCACACCGTAATCGTAGTAAACAAAAGAAACCGATCCATCCCCCACATCCGGCGGCGGCAGGGTTCGCGCAGCCTCTACGGCTGTCGTAAATGAGTAATAAAAAACTACCCAACTCACTTCGAAATAAATAAATGACCCTAATAACAATAAAACCCATTTCCTAATACCAGTAATGCGCAGTAAATAATAACTTGAATAATAAATGAATAGCCTAGCAAACACATGGACACAAAGCTTTCATAGACAATATCGATTGGAAAGCTTACTGTAAAAAAAAAAAAAATGTTTCGAAACGCCTTATTACAACTTCGCACTCTTCGATATATTATTTCTTCACGGCTCCTCGATAGATTTATATCACACATTTATTTCCGTCACAAGCTTTAACTAAGGCACACTCCATATTTCAATAACAGTATTTTAAAATTATTAAAAAATATATATATTCGAACCGAGTTTTACAACTCGACATAGAGGTACTTACTTACTTACACCAATATTCTTGTGAAAAAAAAAAAAAAAAAAAGTATCTAGAATAAAATCCAAAAGGCCAACGGCACGCGGTGTTCCCAAGCGGTCACCCATCCAAGTACTATCCGCGCCCAATGTTGCTTAACTTCGGTGATCGGACGAGAACCGGTGCTTTCAACGTGGTATGGTCGTTGGCGAACGATGAAGATTAATTTTAATATATAAAATAATAATTCTATTGTTAAGACAATTTTATATAAATAATTTTCGAACCAAGTTTTACAACGGGAACAAAATAAATAAATAAATGGTGACCTCATCTTATCCATCTCGCCACATTCAATACATTATTACTTAAGGATTTATTTATTACACATTACGCGGCATTATAATGCACCGACCCTATCCATGGCGACAATCAAACGAGTGCGAGACGGCATGGTGGCCCTGAAAAGGGCCTTTTGATATTTGATATGACAGTAAGTAAATGTTGATGTCGCATGTTGCGTGTATTTGTAAATACGCAGTCAATTGATTGAAGCTTAAGCTTTCTTCTCGGTCTTCTTGGGCAAGAGGACGGCTTGGATGTTGGAAGGACACCTCCCTGCGCGATGGTGACGCCCGACAGAAGCTTGTTCAACTCCTCGTCGTTGCGGATCGCCAGCTGCAAATGTCTGGGGATGATCCTGGTCTTCTTGTTGTCGCGGGCGGCGTTACCGGCCAACTCGAGGACCTCAGCCGCGAGGTACTCCATGACGGCGGCGAGGTAGACGGGAGCTCCAGCGCCCACCCTCTCGGCGTAGTTTCCTTTGCGCAGGAGTCTGTGTATGCGACCCACCGGGAACTGGAGCCCGGCGCGGTTGGAGCGAGACTTTGCCTTTCCCTTGACTTTACCGCCTTTTCCGCGACCGGACATGATGAGAGTGAGTGTCGGGGGGTACTTTACGTATTCGAAGGGGAGCGTGCGCGAACGGACGCTCTGTTAGAATATGAATGATCTAAAAATCCGGTATATTATATATTTCTGATGGGGACTTGGGCTGTGGGCCTAATCCCTTTCATCTCGGTGAGTTAATTATTATATTTTATAATGAGGGTTCAAATTAATATATATAATATATATATATAAAGGGTTTTTTTTTTTTTTGGGGGTTCGCTGAGCACTGATGTAAAAGCCTCAAGTTTCTTTTTTTTTTTTTTTTTTTTTATTTTTTAAAACATGTTTTTTTTTTTTAAAACATTTATGTTTTTACATGTTTAATTTTTAATTTTTTTTTTTTTTTTAAACTCGAGTAGAGGTCGAATGCTCAGCGTTCCGTTGATTTTAATTATTACATAGTTGCACATATATGACAATTTCATACAATATTATACAATTAAAGTTTATAAAAATATCGTTAACCAGTTGGTTGTGGAGGAAAGGGGAAGTGAGGGAAGAGTAGCTAGGGCGGGTCTTGTAGTAAGACGTCTCGCGGCCTAGGGTGGTTAAAGTGTGGGAGTTGAACGTAATCTTGTGAAAGTGCTTTTTATTGAGATGTTAGGGTGATTTTCATTTCTTCGTGAAATTTCACTGTGAGTTTTTGGTGTGAGCTTTTATTGAGTCTATTTGTAGGTCGCGTTCCAGGATAGTGGAACGTACGAACCACAGGGCGTTTGTGATTTTACGTAACGTTATGCGTTGTATGGATTGAAGTTTTTAAGGTGAAGTTTGCTGGCGTTACCCCATATTTGACAACCGTATGTCATTATGGGTCGGGTTATTGCGGTATAAAGGAGCAATTTGCTTTTTAAGGCTAGGTTGCTCTTTCTTCCGATCATTGAGTTAGTCTCCTGTGACCTGAGTGGCTTGACGGATTTTAAGTTTAATGTGGTCGTTGAATGTGAATCTTTTATCTAATGTGAGGCCGAGATATTTAACTGTTTTGGACCACGGTATGCATTGATTATGCATGGAAATAGGTAATAGTTTTTTATGACGGGATTTATATGTGCGACGGGAAAAGTTGATTGCTTGGCTCTTTGCAGTATTGAGTTTAATGCGCCAGTCCTTACACCAGTTAGCGATTTTCTCGCCAGCTAGTTGCGCGAGACCGGAGGCTCTATGTCTATTTAAAGATCTGGAAAGGATAGCTGTATCGTCGGCATACATCGCGATTATGGTTTGAGAGTCGCTGGTCGGGATCGGAATGTCGTAAGTGAATAGGTTGTAAAGAAGGGGGAGAGTGTGGCGCCTTGTGGCGTTCCGGCGGTGGGGATACGTTCCGATGATTTTATGCCGTGAAATTTTATTTGGAATTTGCGGGAGGTCAGGAAAGAATTTAAGATTTTAGCATAGGGTGATCGAGGCCGGCATCGTGAAGTTTGACGATTAGGCCTCTATCCAGACCTTATCGAAGGCTTTCGATATGTCAAGGAAGAGGCCAATCGTGAAAAATTGCGATTAAATCCGTCTGTAATGTATTCTGCTACGCGGAGCAATTGATGATTAGTGGAGTGTTCGGCGCGGAATCCGTGTTGTTCGTCCGGTATGAGTTTTTACTCATGACGAATTCATCGAGTCTTGATTTTAACACTCTTCCAATAGTTTGCTCATTGTTGGAAGCAAACTGATTGGCCGATGGCTTGGTGGGGAGTTTGTGGTCTGTATTCGGTTTGGGGATGAGGATTACATCAGCAATCTTCCAGGCGGTGGGAAAATGTTGTATTTTCATACAAGCGTTGAAAATATTAGTTAATTCAAGCACTCCGTTTTGCGGGAGGTGCTTGATTGCTTTATTTGAAATTTCGTCATAGCCGGGCGCTTTCCGGTTTGCGAGGAATTTAATGCGGGACTCTATCTCGCTCGTTGTTGCGGGCTCGATAGGTGTGCGAGAGAGTGGCACATAGTTTTCCGACATTATGGACGCGTATTTTTTGGTAATCATATTTACGCGTTCGGCGAGTGCGGTATCAGAAGGATCGATTTCGTTGGGGAGAATTGTTTTTCAATAGAGTCCGCGAACGTTTCGCACTTTTCGGCAACAGTGTAAACCGGTCCGTTCGGTCCGATAAGCGGAGAGATTGGGTGTCTGTGGGCTCTCAGGATTTTACTGAGAGTCCAGTATGGTTGACCGCCTTTTTCAAGTTCGGCCAGGTAATCATTGAACGAATTTTTCTTTCTGAAGTTTTGTTTCGCGAATAACTAGGGGCTGTTAGACGGAAATATTCGGCGCGGGCTGTGGGATTGAAGTGACGTTGCCATTCTTTTTGGCGCGATTTTTTGCCTAATCAGGTTTTTAATCCTGATAGGTACATCGGGACGGTGTCCATCTGAGGAGATGGGGACGAAGCGGAAGTTTTCGCGTGGATTGTATCCGTTAGGTTTTTAATGGCATGATCGATGTCTGTAGAATTTGCGAAGTGCGGGTGTGGCGTTAGGTTTTCCTCGATGTATTTTCGAAGTCTTCCCAGGACGTTCGAAATTTGGAGTTATTTTGGACGATTGCTAATGGGTCCTCGGGGTCGCCCAGATATAAAAGAACCGGACGGTGATCAGAGTTCAGTTCCGCTAATACTGAAAGTTGGGGTACATGATGGATGTCGAATAAGAGCGCGAAGTCTAGGACGTCGGCTGTTTTCGAGGCAGGATGATATATAGTGGGTTCA
>JAHFWI010000240.1:0-14096 GCA_028554975.1 Himalopsyche kuldschensis | reverse complement strand
GCCACCGGGGCCCCCCGGGGAAAACCGCCACACCACCCTAAACCCCACGCCCCCCCACCCCCCCCAGTTTTGGTGGGGGAAAGGGAGCCCCCTAATTTTGGAATTTATAGGGGGAGGAAATTTTCCCCCGGCCGGGGGGAAAAAGCCCCTTGGCCGGGGGGCCACGACTGTTTACCCTCCCACGGGGCGGGGGCCCGGGCAGCCCCCCAAAAGGGTTTTCCCCCGGGGCCCCCCAAAGGACACAAATTTTTCTTGGCCGCTTTAAACCCGGGATAAAACCTTTTTAACCTCCCGGGATGCTCCTGTAAAGCCGCCTAAATGTTTCCCCGGCCACCCGCCCCCCCCCGGCCCCTTCAACTACGCCGGGGGAAACCTTTTCCCCCGGGGGGCCAAAAACGCCCCCGTTTTCTTTGGGGGCAACAATGGCCCACGGCATCACGCCCAACCGGGGCCCCCAATGGGAAATTTGGTTTCCCTAAGGGTTGGGGGAGGCCTAGGGGCCGGGTGGGGGGTTTAGCCCCGGCGGGGTAGCAATCACCCCCCGGGGGGCCCCAAAAGTAAACGGGGGGGGAGTCCCCCCAATGTAGCCCAAAGGTATGCCCCGGGGAACCCCCGCGGCTTCTCACAGCGGTAGTTTCCAGGAGAATCGGCACCACCCTGAGCCTGACCTCGGGGGGTGGAACTCCGCTGGACAGTGCTAACGGCTCGCGGGACTACATCACCGTGCAGAGCAGACCCCCAGCTGTGGGAGATGTGGGACTGGACGCCACACCCATCCCCGGGCTGACTGCCACTGCCAACGCGTCGGCGGCTATACAGACTGATTGCCCGTGGCCATGGACCAACCCCGCCAGTTCTTCCGCCTGCGGGCCAAACGGTAGTCCTCACTCACCAGCTCCATTCAACACCCAGCGGAAGGGGTGATCAAAAAAGGCTCAATCCCCTTCGTTTCCCTCGGATTTGGAGGTGGGTATTTGACCTAATTTTCCCCGTTCCGTATTGGAATGTTTCGCCAAATATTTCACTGGTCCAGGCATACCATCACACTCACCGTTTCCAAAGCTAATTTTGTCTCCGCCGGGCTGAGTGTTCCCATCAATGCGGTCATGATTAACATTCCCGCCTAGGGCGGGCGTCGGGCCCCGGCTATACGTATTTTCCAACTGCCATTGGCAGATTCTATCACATCTGGTCACGGGTATACGCTCGTCTTTTGTTAGTTTAGCGGCTATTTTAATCTGGAGAAAACGCGTTCGCCCACTCGTTGCCCCACACCCTTTAGCTTCGCATCCCGCATTTTTCACACGGCTTCACCTGCCTCTGGATTTTTAAGTGCTTCTGCACGTCATTGCTAAATGCTTAGCATCTTTTTGACCTCGGTGTGATTCGCTGAACTTGTCCGCTCCTTTGGAGTATTTTGTAAGTAACTACGTTGGAGGTCGCTACTAACTTTGAGGGGTTTGGATGATTGTTTCAGGCTGTTCTGGGCCGAGCCCGGCTATACGCGCGGCCTCATCTGGATACTCTCTGCCAGAGAGTTTTTTCAAATCGTAGTAGTGACCGTCCAGCGTGTTATGCTCCGCGTTTGCTTTTTCCAGACGAAGGATGTGAGCCCAAAACGTGGCTTTCTCGTTTTGCTGTGCAGGCTGGCTCGGCCTGCTGCCTCTGTGGCAATAGTCCCGCTTGTCCTTCTAATGCCAACATCCCGTATGCTAGGTTACTGACGCCCAAATTCATCCAACGGTCTAGCTTGCGCCCCAAATTTGGGTGGGGAGGTAAAGCTTATGTTACAACAAATGCGGGCATCGGTGGCCACTTGCAGAGGCGTCTGGATCAGCCAGTAGTTCCGCCTGCACGATGCGGGCGTGCGATGACCGATGTCGCCCACATGGCGGTCAAACTGCTCTTGCTTCGCCTCTTGCTGCCCAGTGAGCAGGCCGACGGACTTGATGATATCTGACCCCCATGGTGATCATCCACTGTGGATTGCCATAGCGGGCGATGATTTGCTCGCGATGCCACCACCAAGCGTTCTGCAAAGCTATGGCTCATGGGCACGATGGCCAGCGGTTGCAGTCACTCTGGTTTATAATCTCCGCTGCCATCGGCAACTCGTTGTTCGAGTTTATCCAAATCCACGGCTTTTACGACGTAATTTTTCCCCGAATACGTCGCCGTGTGATCGCAGATCATAACCCACCGAGGCCCTATTGAGGGCTGATTGCAGGCGATATAGCCCCAGCCAAAACCATAACCGCACGGTAGAAAACACGGGACTCGGAAATTGAATCCAGAGCCCAGTGGGTAGGACTAGGTGTGCAAAAAGTCGCCGAAAATGGCCGTTTTGGTTCTTCCTCTAATTCGGTGGGGGTTTACACAAGTAAACCAAAAGGACCTGTAAGCCACCGTGGTGGTGGATTTCATCCGCCCGGTGCTCCTGTGGGTTTACTTTTTGTTAGCCTAAAGCTCCCTTTCAGGTTCAATGCCATTCTTTCTGCTGCTTTGGCCATTCTAGCTGCTTTTTTGAGAAGCGTAGGCACTAGCCTCGCTTTCGGATACCATGTCATTCTTGTTGGTGTCCGCAGCCGACGGTTGTTGAAAAGCATTCTCAGTGAAAATATACTTGTTTGATAAGGCAGGTGTAAGTAAAATTCAAATATCCATTCCCTGTCGGGCGATTGGCACCCAGGTAGTGGCATCATAGAACGTCTGGAGCCGCCTTGGCACTTGCTGAATTGCACGTTTTTCCGAACCGCTTTGGATGTAGGTGTGCCGTGGACCATACAACCGGAAAGTAGGGCGCATAGATGAGCATCTTTGATGGTGGTGGTGTGGTGGTTTCATTTTGTGTATTGGTGTCTGGTTCGCGATACCTCCTGGCCTAGCATTTCTGCCAGCTTTCAGGAAAGCGGCGGTGTTTTGAGTTGAAAGTGATGTTCTGTGCGGCTTGGCTGGGATCTGATGGACGTGCCGGGCGGTGGCGCTCTGGCTCGTTTGGCGCAGCCAGCCTCTGCTAAAGGGTGCCATGGCGGCGGAGGTATCTATGCTTGGGGCGGTCTGGGAATTCGGTCTGAGCAGGCTGCCAGATCTGGCGGGGCAACCGCCTGCAGCTCTTCTGGCGGCGTGCTGGCCAGCACCCACTTCACGGACGCCTCTACACGCCGAACGTTGACTCCGCTGGCTCTCTGTAGGAATAACCAACTACGGGATCGTTTCAACGCCACGCTTCGAATGAGATTGTTTTGGCCCACTGTAATGGGGCATCGTTCCGATCCGTAATTGGCTTACTCTTACGGGGTTTATTGTTAGTAGTCGGTTGGTGAAAGCATGAAAATCAGCAGATTTTCCCTCAGTGGCTTTCCTAGCCAACGCCTTTCACCGACTGCCGCAGATTCCTTTGGCCACTTTTCTTGAGCCTTAACTCAGTCACAAGCTGGATAGGCCCGCTAACACGGTTATCGGAGCGGATCTTTGATTTGATCTGCCAGTTGTGAGTCCTAATGATCCATTCACCCTAAGCACCAATTGGGGGCTATTTTGACTGGCCCGTATCCAGGGCTGGATCTGACTCAACTCTTGCTCCCAGCGAGCTTTAGCCCCAACTGGGTCTTGGAAATGCCATTGGAGAAAGGCATTAGCCCCCTTATTTTCTTCAAAAAGTGGACGGGGAATTCTGGAATTGCACTGTTGAATCAGATGTCTTCTTGCCCCCCATCCAGGCCTCCCATCTGCAAAAGCAAACATTTCCGCAGTGCCTGTTTCACCTGACTCTTTGTCCAGTTCAGCTTTCTCCGCTGGCGGAGTCTGGGATCCCCAGGGAGGGTAGCCTCCGGGGACATCAAAACACCGGCACGGGGGAAGGGGAGCTTGGTTTCATTTTCATCGGTTGCCAGTAAAGCCCCGGTTTGACGCTATGGCTTTTTTGCGGAAAAAAAAGCCTGGGTTTGCAACCTGAATTTTGGCATGATGGCTTTTGAAGCCCCCGTCCGCCAAAAAAGATAGCAACCCAGCCCTAGGCAGAAAGGAAAAATGGGTTTTTGTTTAGTTAATGGGAACAGAAACGTTTAACGGGGGGCCCTCCGGGGGAAAGAGGGGCTGCGGGGAGTGTTTTCGGGTTTGCCCTCGCCCCCTTTTGCTTTTTTGACCAACTCCAGGGATTCCAAACATTTCTTGGGTGTGGGCTTTTTTCCGAGATTGGGCCGGGGCCTCCCCCATCGTCCATTTGCCTTACCCAAACCCTTTACCCAAACCTCTGGCCAATTCTGGTGCGGTAAAGGGGTTTTTCGAACCTTTCCCTTAATCCGTTTCCTGCTCGCCGCAGCATGGCTTGATCGTCCTTGGTCTGCTTCAAACCAGCCATCGAAGATTAATCCCGCGTTCCTTCTCCTTGAGAGCCGTTGCAAGGCTTGGCAATTTATCCACCCAGCGCCATTGCCACTTCATGCAATGCCTCTCTGGTTGGCTTCTAACCAGTGTTTGCAGCTTGATCTAGGAGCTGGTTTGGTAGTCATCACTAGCCGACCATCCTCGTTTGAAGCCACAACGAAACCACTTCCAAGCGGCAGGGGCGATTTTAGTGCCCATTTCCCCAAATCTCACCCGCGGGCAGCATGGATTTTCCCATCCAGTGAAAACAGGTCCGTTTGTGAGCTTCCCCTAACATAGCGCTTGGAAGCTTCGCCCTCGGCGTGAGATTCTGATCAATGCCTGCTTATCAAAACCAGTCTTGTCATCCCGGAAATCGTTAAGCAGGCTGATCATTTCTGCAAGTCCTCAGCTCTGAGTGCCACGAAAGCATCGAACAAGTTCGTCGACAGGCCCATGGAATTCATTAAATTCATGCTCCGACGCACCAGATTATCCTCACCATCTTGGCGATGGTTTCGCGCGTTTCTTGGCCTCTCTAACATCCTTTTTTTGGCAAATACTGTGAGTAGTAGTCGGGTTTTGGATTTTAGACGCAGCTTTGTAGATCTCAGGAGAAATTCACTACTGGCCAACACGGGCGTTGTGGCTCCCCTGAGCCAGGTAGTCTTTCCATGAATAAGGGGAAATATAAAAATAGACTTGAAATTATCTAAGGAAGGTTGAATATCATGAGGTATGACTATAACACCCACACCTGAAATGATTTTAGCCTGGAAATTCGCGGACTCGACCATGAGCAGGACGTGTCGTCGCCTTTTTCGGGCTACCATTGCCACAATGTTGGGTTGGGGCGGGCGACTTTTCCTACGAGACAACCTCGCTTGGAGCTACCCGACTTTAGACAAAGGTCTAGCCGAATTGGCAGCCGGAAAAACCGAGGAGGACCGCACCAGCGAGCAGGGTCATGCCAATTTAGCGTTGCTGATTTCCCTGACCTTGAGGCCCACCTCAAAGCCATGGCCGAACCCGCCAGCCAGACTGATCCAACCTTCAAAACCACAAAGATTTACTGCCGCCTCACGGGCAAGGACGCTAGACGGCGTCTGATTGAAGACCACGGATATGCAGCGGCCACTGCTCCCTCCGCCCGCACTTTGCGACGCATGCTAACCAGACTCGGGTTTCATCCGATGAAGGTCCGCAAAAGCAAACCCTTGAAAAAAATCAAAGAAACCAACGAGATATTCAAGCCACGGCCATTATGAATCCTGCGGCGGATGCTGACCCTGGGGTGGTCCGCATATCCATCGACACCAAGACATCAGCCGCGATTGGATTCAAAGAGTCGTGTTCACCACGAAGCTCTGGACCATGATCATGTATCAGAGGGCAAAGTGACTGGAGACAGATCCTTGACAAGGAAGAGGTCTGGTTTGCTTTACTACTAAGAGCGTCTCTGCCGACTTCATAAAACCGTCTAGAAACTGGCCGACGCTAAAAAAAACGATCATCCTCCGGGTACCTTGTTCATAAACGCAGACAATGGACCTGAAAACAGCGGTAGCCGCACGTAACATTGGCAGAGTTCAGTGTTAAGACAGGGGCTAAGGTGAGTAACGCCTACAAAAACCCCCCCCAGAACCGGCCCGGTGGGGGGCCCTTTGGGGAAAATAAAACGAACCCCCCAAAAAAATTTTGGGAAATTTTGGCCACAAAAAGGTTCCCTTTTTTTTTAAAAAGGGGGAAAAAAAAAAAAAGGGGGCCCCAAAAAAAACCCCCAAAAAAAAAGGGAAAAGGGGGGAAAAGGGGGGGACTTTTGGTTTTTTTTGGGTTTTCCCCCCCCGGGGGGGGCCCCCCCCTTTTAAAAACCCCCCAAAAAAATTTTCCCCCCAAAGGCCGGGGGGGGGGGGAAAACCCCCCCAAAAGGGGGGGAAAATTTTTCCGGGGGCCCCCCCCTTTTCAAAAAAGGGCCCCCCCAAAAAAAACCAAAAAAAAACCCCCCCCCGGGGCCCGGGGGGGGCCCCCGGGGGGCCCCCAATAAAAAAATTCCCCCCCCCCCGGGGGGGAAAAAACCCCCCAAAAAATTAAAAAGAAATTTAAAAAAAAACCCCAAAATTCCCCCGATAGGCGTTCCAGTGCTCTAGAGTCCCTGGCGTTGGGCTGAAACTTCGTTTTGCCTAGGCGGGTGGCTATTTCACGAAAACTAAGTCCTCAAAATATCGCGGCAGGATGATCTGTCGGTCTGGTTGATATGTTTTCCAAAGTTTCAACGGCTGCAAGAGCCTCTGGAGGGAGGAGGACGGCGTGTAGGACACAGGATCAAGTTGTTGAGCCACCAATTCGGATAATTTTTCGTTATCTAAATGGACTCCAACGTGCAGCATGAGCTGCCTCAACATTAGTAGCACGGTGCAGCCAAGCACTGAGACAGGGATGGTCTACCAGCCAGTGGCCTGTTTTTGACCAACATTGCAAAGACTCTTTTAACTAGTCCACATCTTTGTAGTGGCTAATGGCGGATTCGTCCCGATGCGAAACCCAGCGACGTAGGGGATCAGCGTCTGTCATGGATGGTGGTGGATAGTTTCAAGGCGTAGCATTTCAAGAAGACTGCCCGTGAAACACGAAACCAGACACCGAAATGCAAAAATTTAACGCAAATAATGGATTTCTGAAGTGCCAAGATGGGGTCCATGCTTTGTTCAAGGATTCCGCCGCAGCGGCTGTATTTTAAAAATACGGGCCCAAGGTTCGGAATTCCTTGTGCAGATTGGGCAGATTCGCAAATCTGCTTCCCACTTTTTGGTATCACCATTGGTTGAGGCCTGTTTGGTACTACTAACTACACCTGAATTGACTGGACGCGTGGTCAGGTATGTGGGAAACTTCCACCGAAATTGGGGAACCAAAACGGCCATTTTCGCCGCCTTTTGCACACCCCCAATGGATGACTGGGGTGTGCAAAAGAGGGGGAAGGCAGGCATTTTTCCTACGGTTTGAGACATTCAAACGGATGATCCGGTATTTTTGGAAAAGGTGGCAGGAGAAGCCGGTCATGAGGCCTAGGAACGAAGAAGTTCTTCACCCTTCTCCCTGCCAATCAAATCCAGCATAGCCAGCCCAACCTTGAAACCACCACCAAATTCGGAGGGACCGAAAACACCTGATTTTAGCCGACTTTTTGCACGCCCAGACAGCCCCATTGGTAACCGGGGTTTTAGAATTGCATTTTTGGAAAGCAAACGTTATGTTAAAACCCTTATTTTTATGCACCTTTGTCTCTGTTTTTTTTTTCCTGCCGTGGCCATTGCTCAACAGGCCATGCTACGCTCTGAGCTGAGGGTGACGTGGCGGAAATGGCGTGAGCATTTGTGCGGCGCACAACTTGGCTGAATGGCTCAAAACATGCCGCGGCAACAGATTCCATGCGGAATGAGGGTGTCAGCGGGAAAAAGGGGCCTAAGGTAGGTTGAGCTTCTGTGGCTCCACCGGACCTGACTCCGCTGAAAGTGATCCAGACCAGCACGTTGGGCTGGTAAGCTAGGCGTATTTCGGAAGGCAGATTTTGGCATCCGAGGCCGCTGCTCCCGATAATTTAATGCTGGTGGTTTTGAAAGAAGGTGTTGGAGGAAGTGCATAAAAAGCTCAATATGTGCAGATGCCGGACGCGGTAAAGACGAAGGTGGCCAGGGCGATCTCAGTCTGATAGCCAATGAAGATTTGCCCTCAACGGGCCCTATCCTCCCCTACCAAAAGCCCTGTGCCGCCCGTAATTAGGGCAAGCTCAATGTGGCTAGCCTGGCTGGGCTACAAACAAAGGTGACTACTAACGAATACGATGGAGACCCATCCACGACACCGTGGGGGCCGTATGATCATAGGTGGGACCACAGAGGGCCGGAATAAACTGCACATAGCAGCCCACTGCAGATTACTACGACCCGAAAACTAGAGATCTCGGTCACGGGACTCGGGCAAGGAGAGATCTTTAAATGGACACCCACCACAGCGGTAGATGGCAATGGATGTCTCGTTCATAGGCCCATCCAAGTTTGATTCAATCTGGTAACGGTACCACCACATAACAGGTCAGGAAGAGTGCGTCACATGAATGCTATCTTTTACCTCTTCCCCACGTCCCTGCATTCACTTCAATGGCAGTTTATCAAGCCTCCATCGCAAAGGCCTGTGTCCGGTGTGCCTGATGGGCATGGGCAGCTACGTGGCGTGAAGCCCCTAATGGGCCTAGAATGATTCCTGGTGCCGTGGTTTCCTCAATTGAGGTTGTTAGAGCCCATCGGGTTTGGTAGCGTGGGGAGAGTGTTTAAAGCTCGTGATGAACGGGAATGACCGCCTAGTTGCCCTGAAATTCTGCTCTAGGAGCTGGATGAGCAAGATCCGGCGGGAGCGGTTTGCCAAGTAGACGCCCGCCGGGCTGGACCATCCCAATATCCTGAGGGGTCTATTCCTCCGGAAAAATCGGCCCATTCTACTATCTGGGCTGGAACGGTCTGACCGGTCTCCGCCAAGCCATGAAAACAAGGGCTTTCCCCGGGCGAAGGTTTTAAAGCTGCTGCCGTCATTGCGATGCCCTTTCCGCCGCCCATCAGGCCGGAATCATGCACCGGGATATCAAGCCTGGAAAACATTCTCTGATGCTGTAGGGCATGCCCAAGCTAGCAGATTTTGGCATGCGAAGTCCGCAATGACAAAGCGGGCTTTGGCCTAACGCAGACGGAGCTGCCGTGGGAACGGTCTACTACGCTGGCTCCAGAGAAATAGAACGTCCGCAAACAGGGGCGGACGTTTATGCATTGGGAGTGGTGGCGTATGAGCTGGTGACACACGAGCTGCCGCTGGGCCGGTTTCGCTGCCCAGCCTTGAAGGCGTTCCACTCGCTGGATGGTGTTGCTCAAAGCTTTAGAAACATCCAGAAATAGATTCCAGTCTGCAGTTGAGCCAAAATCCTGCCCCGGAGTTTGGATGAAATGAGCGAACGGATCAAACGTAGGCTCATCAGGTTAGGGTGCCCCGCGGCGGCAATTTATTTTGGTGTTTGGGATTTTGGTTTTTGGGGGAAAAATTCGACGGGGTGCTTATTGCTTGGTTTTTTCCGGCATTTCAAGGTGAAAAGGAGTTTCTGAAAAAATGGAAAAGCGGTTGGGTTGGGTTCTTTAAAAGGGAAAGTTGCTTTCGGGTCCTACCAAGCCCCCCCGGTCTAATGGGGGGAATGTTTTTTTGGTTTGGGGAAGGTTCATGCCTTGCGTTGCGGGCACCCCAAGACTTTTTCCCTTTACCCCCCCACCCCACCACCCGTTTTGCCCCCGCGGGACTTGGTTCGCGTGCTACCCCCATCCGCACCTGCTAAGGCGGGTTTAAGCCAGTTTGTGACGCCTCCCACCACCAGTATGTGAATTTGGGGGCATGGTTGGGCAAAATGGCTGGGAGCTGACCCGCGTTTTTGCAGAGTTTAAAACGGAAAGGCGTGGAAAAGCTCAGTAGGGCGGTTCTTTCCCCGCAAAAAGCCGTAAACATTTTTTGGCAAAACGCACGCGGGAATGAGGATTCCCAAAGACGGGGGGGGACCCGTAGAACATCTAGAAATGCCTTCAACCAGATCCGACCAACGAAACCCCGCACGGGAATTTGATAGGCCGTGGCCTCACCGCTGGAATCCTTCCACGAACGGGAAATGAACACCAAATGGGAAGTGGCGTTTTTCTGGCGTTCTAACACCTTGGCTGCTGGACACTACCGGCCTGCCCATAGCCCAGCTGCCCCGACGCACGGGTGGCAGCCGGGGTCGCACTGCATCGGCTGCGGCAGCGGTTTCGCAAAATTTGCAGGAAATTCAGTTTTAACCTTGTGTGATGCTGATCTAGAGGAGGAGCTGGATTGCCTGAAAGCGGCGTTGCGGGCAGGGTAGAAAAAGATATTAGAAAAAGAGTTACCCAGGCGGCTCTTGTATTTAGAAGAAATTCAATCTTACCTAACCCAGTTTCTTTGCGTCCCCTCCCCCAGATCCCCAGTGACGCCCCTGCGGCAGACTTAGACGCCGTCATTTGCTGGCGGCAGCTCTGCGTAGCCACCGGCTCTGGCCCGTTTGCGGAATGGCAACCCCTCACCGTGGAGCAGGCGGCGGCGTTGTTCCCAGACTACACTATTCACGGTTTCATGGGCCGTGGAGCCATGGGGAGGGTCTACAGGGCAGTCCAACACAAACTAGACCGCACCGTGGCTCTGAAACTACTACCAGCAGAGTTGGCAAATTCACCAGACATGGCGGCCCGGTTCGAGCAGGAGGCCCACCCCCCGCTAAACTAAATCACCCCAACATCGTCGCCCTGCACGACTTTGGCTTTTCCCAGCTGGCAATTTATCTTCGCCATGGATTTGTGGAAGGTGCGGATCTGAGCCACATCATCCGCGAGGCAAAAATCCGGCATCAACACGCCGGAAGCCCTTGAAATAGTCAGCCCGGTGTGTGACGCCCTCCAGCTTGCCTTTGCCGATGAGTTCTATGCCCAGGCTGTCTGTTCATGGGGGGTCAGTTAGCACTATTTAAATTTGGGTTGTGGTTAAGGAATCGCTGGGCTAGCTAGTCTAGAAAATATGGCTGAGGTGTTGTTCAGCGGGTGGAGCCTCCCAGCAACGAAGTATAATCCCCAGCCGCCAATAATTCAACTATTTCATCGCTGGGCTCAAAAGCGGGCGAAAACAGGGCAATGAGAAAGTTTTGGCGTGGTTTCGGCTAGCTTCTTGATGGCGGCGTCCAAGTAGAGGATTTTTACCACGTGGCTCCAGGTTCCACCTTTTGGGTCTAAACTTTCCGTCCCAAAAATCACACTTAGGCTTCCACCGGGCAGGAAAGTAAAGAGATCTCCACGCAGCCCCGCTCTATGCCCAGCCGCCGCGTGATATGGTCATCCCACTGCATTTGAAACTCTAGCAGCCGCAACGGCTGTGAGGTATCCACCGTCCATGCATCCATCCAGAGTCCGGCTTATTTCCTCTAAATGGATGCTGGTGAAATTACATTTAAATCAAAGCCAAACAGCAGCGACATTCCGCTGGGTAGCCAGCAAATATTTTGTTGAGATTAATCCGTTTTCATAAAAATTTTGCTGAACACCAATGCAGTAAATTCAAGTGCTTTTGAGCAGGCGGGATAGATTTGCATGACAATCCTTGGCAGAAGCCCAACAAGCTGCCCTCATCCTTCTGACTGCTACCTTCCACCCGCATCACAGGTCACCGTCAAAGCACCCGTGTCCCCAATACTCTAGTCCTGTGATTAAACACCCACCAAAACGGAACTTTGACAGCTAGCTGGTTAACTGGTTAGCTGGGTAGAAATGAAAACTACCCTCGATCTCCCCAGTCATGTCTCGTTCAGCACTCCTGCTCACGCCGTCCTTAAGGACGTAAAATCAGGACATTGTCGCCATCTTCATTTCAGAGGGGCTGACCAAGGCTACCGCCAACAAGCAAAAAAAGGCCTTATCGCCTTTCCACTCATTCCCTTGGGTCAAATGCACCCGCCCAGCACATGACCATTCCGGAAATGCTTTGAAGCAAGCCATCCTCACTCAAAAGATCTTGATTACTACACCTAGCCTCCGGACACGAGCATCTGGATAGCCTCGCATTTCCCAAGCATCCGGCGCATTTTAGCCAGCAAGTCTTGATGCGGCTTGGTTTCCTCCGTGCCCATCGCCTTGCCGTGCCACCCAACAGTCCCTACGCCTAGTCACCACTCCAGCCCTGCACAAACTCTACAAAATGTCCGCCCTTTTCAAATCAACAAGAGCCGGGGCCTGTCCCAGCAGCTCCTCGCCCTGCCTCGGGTGATCTGGTTGAGGAACCGCCAGGCCTCGCTGCCCACTGGCAAAAAATACGCCAGCTTGCCTTCCTCCTCCCGAAAGTTTGGATGGACGCCTACCTAGCCGCATTCGCACGCGCCCACGGAATCACCCTCAACACTGGACAAGGACTTAAAAATTTCCCGGCATCCGCCTGCGTTTTTGTTTTCTTCCTTTCCTTCTCCGCATAGCCCTGTCCCTTAGTGATTCCCGCCACCCGATGTCGGACGGGCTGCCCAGAACCAGTGTTCCAACTTAGCGGCCAGCACAAGCCCCTCGATCTTCTTAGTCACAGCCTTCACCGTCCGCAGCTGCCGCCGCCAGCTTCTCTGGATCCCCTCCGCCCGCAGGTTCACCAGTAGTTCTTTTCGTCAAAACCACCCTTCATGGAACTCCGCAGCTCCCGTGCCATCCCAGAGCCCTTCAGCTGCCGCAAGCCCCCACGATCCCTCCCCTCGCAGAACCTTAAATAAACCACGCCGCCCCAAAGCTTCGCTCCCCTGAATACCCGCCACAATGAATTGGTCCGGCACTTCATCATTCATCCTTCCTACTTCAACCTTCAAGTTCACCCATCCAGCAACGCTTCACACGACCATACCGTTCATGGTCCACCTCCATCAGGTTTATGTTGCCAGTTCCACAAAATCTCAAACAACGCCCATCCCTGCCCCAGCCACAGTGGCACCCGTGTCCCGAGGTATTCAGCCTCAGGGCCGCCTTCAGTTGTCACTCGCTCTGTGCCGCAGCCATCCACTTTGTTGATCACTCAACACCTCACTCCAACTGCTTCCGATAATATGTCTCAGCATCCAGAAAATCCTAATGATTGAGTTACGTTCACCCCGCCTCTTAAATCTCCAATCATTTAAATCGCCTGCTTGCAGATAAGGCTGCAATCTAGGTCTCCCAGCCTGCATGGTCCTAGCACTGCATATTGACATGACATACCCACTCTTGTAATTTGCCTCTAGCGGTAGGCTCACCGTTGCTGAGGGTCCGTGCAGCTCCCCACGGGTTCCGCCAGAAAACCCTCCGGCATCACCGTCAGCCGCGGAAAGTGGTTCAACCAGCGATTCACTCTGCAACAAAAGCACCCACCCGTGATCTCCGCACTGGCAGTTCCAATTCCTCCACCATTGCTGTATCCACCAAGCCCTGAGCCTGATCATTGGTAATCAGCCCAACCCGCACCCCAGCCCGCTGCAAAATGCAGAGCCAACCGAAGTAACGTCAGTTGTTTTCCCGGCCCCAAAACCCACAAGCATGATGAACCGAGGGGCCCAGCAGCCAAAACATCCGCAAACCCTCGACTGTTGGCGTATTGACAAGGGGTTCCACAAGTTGGGTCAGAATATTTCCAGTAGAATGTTCTAGATACTCAAAGCGTATGCTCGTTACCAGTATTTAGATTGCAAAGTGCGGGGGCGTATGGAAGAACCCATGGCTGCTGAATAACTGAATTCCTCAGTAAAACCTTCCAAAACCTAAAATTAATTACTACAATGAAAAGAAGAACGTTTATTAAAGCTAGTGCTGGTACCATGTTGGCGTTTGGAACAGGTATCGCCAGTCCCCAAGCGGCTTATGGCGTCACATTATGTGGTTGGAAACTGTGGTGTGGAGACATGCTAAGGGACGGGGTATCGGGGGGCCTTGGTGAATGGAGTTGCTGGCGCAACACCATGGTTTTCATCCAGTGGCCATCCGGGCGTGACTCACCAATCCATCACCTGCGGGGATAGTTGGAGCACTCATAGCACTTGGTTTTATCAGTTGAGCTCGATCTAAAAATAAACAAAAGATCTGGATGCGAAATTTTTTTGTTTTTACTAGTCTAGTTTTTTTTTCCGTAGGGTATGTGGT